>JANHFX010026576.1:0-22000 GCA_027560015.1 Chloroceryle amazona | reverse complement strand
GACCCGTTTCCCACCGGGCGGCCCGGTCACACTGTGCTCCAAAGTCACGTTTGAGCCCCTGGTCCCAGTGACACCGCGGTGAGAAGCTGAAGTTGCTCCCGGGTTTGGTGTTTTGGTACCTACGGAAGTAACACGAGAAACAGCAGAGGCGTCTGGACTCCCCAGTTCAGAGCGTGTGTAGCCACAGCAGGTGTTGAGGGGCGAGCCCTGCCCGAGGGGTCTGCACGGACAGGACAAAAGCAGAGGTAACGTGGCTCTTGTAAGACCTTGTTTCTAGAGAGGGCTTGAGAAAGTTTAGATGAGGGGAAAAAAATGAAAGCCACTTAAATTCTGCATTTTAGCTCGTAATAACGTATATTTGGAACTAATAACGAGGGCAGATTTGTGATGTTTGTTCCTGTGAAGGCAGTCCTTGGGCTTGTACAGAAAGTCATCCGTACACCCGGAACAGACGCCGGCCATCAGACCCTTCACGGGCTTTGATTCCTATGATGCTAAGACATTTTGCACCTGTCTAAAATTTGCCACCTGTCTCTACAGGTCTTGAATCTTTTAAAAAAATATATAATTCCATATCTAACCATTGTTCTGGGGTTAGTCCTTTAATTAGAAAAAGAAGATTAATTGAGTAACTGCTGGTGTCAGTAATTCTTTTTGCCATCACTGAAGTTAGATAATAATCCGAAGTATAGCACAGCCTGCCATCAGGTGATTCCAAGAAAGGTACACTAACTTAAAGGACTTAAAATTTCTGTTAAGCAAGGGTTCAGAATGGTTAGAAGGAGTTAGTATTTGTGCTCACAGATGTGGACTTTTCCCACCAGACTCAAGCTTGCTAATGCTCACTTTGTTTTCCAAACTTCCACGCAAGAAAACCTCATACTATAAAAGAGCAAAAACCCTTAACAAGGGAAAAAAATGCTTTCTTGCAGCCTTGAGGTCGACAGTTGTCTCTATTGCAAAACTATAGTCTCGGCAACCCCTCAGCGTGTTATTTTATAACCATTGTCCTGAAAACCACTATGAGTCAAAGCCTATTCAAGCGAGGGAAAGTGACATAACCACTGGTTACCAGTAGCAATGCAGTGACAATCTCTCTATCAGGGATACGCCACCAGTATTTACATAGTTACATAGCAGACACTTAAAGAGATAAGTCATGGTATAAAGAGAGAGTTTTGAGCAGCACATGAATTCCAGATAGGAAATGGAAATAGATTGTCGTAGAAAATGTAATCGGTGTTTGTGCTCCGAAAGGAGCTGCCGCAGTTGCTGTTTACAATGTACGAGAGCATCCGCAGGGCTGCCTGACAGTCCTGTCGCTTGCCACTGAAAGGAGTCTCAAAAAACCACTGCCAAATGTACTTCTGGGAATTCTCTTGCACCAGCAGGGACGTGGCTAAAACATTTCAAGAGAAAAGGGCAGCTGTGCTTATGAGCTACTCCCACAGTGGAAGCCGTGTGCTTAGAAGGTTCAGAACAGAGACCTTTACCCAATGCTGAAAAACAGTGAAGACATTTTCATGGGTGGCCTGTGAGCAACAACTCTGTGACTTCTTAGGGGAGAAACCGTCTGCCTCTGCTAGTTCCTGGTGCGTGTGGTGTTGGTAAACGTTAGTACTTTGTGGGGTGTACAGAGCGAGCCGTGTAGTCGCCAACAGCAAAATATTTTAAAGCCAAGATACTAATTTACTCTTCACTAGAAGTCAAACAACTACAAAATATTTGATTCTGGCATCGGGCTCGGCTCTGCAAAGACTGCTTTAGCAGAAACAGCTGTGTAAATTGAGTGTACATACTCAGTCTAGATATGCTGGGGTGTTTTTATGTAACACATCCAGAAAGCGTGTCTTCATACATATATTCATGGATTCGGAGCAGCAGTGGGGCAGGAGGTGTACTTGATCAGAAAGCAAAAAAAAAAAAAGGAAAAAGTAAAGAAAGAAAAAAAAAAAAGCAGCCCCCTACCCCCCTACCTGCCTCCATTGTTCATGAGATCAAGAACGGATTTATCCTTCACTTAAACAGAAGAAGTTAAAGCTAGGAGGTGACTCACTCTGCAAAAGCACGTCTCCCTTGTATGATTTTTCTACAAAGGGAGGTTTAATTTCTTCCTTTTAATGACAATGAGCACAATACTGATCTTCTTCCAGCAGTTAATGGCTGGCATAACAGGCAGTATGAGAGCATGACTACATTCTTCAGCCTTCTGCTGGAGCTATAATCTGCATCACACTTCGAGACCACAAAAACAACGATCAAACCCGTTTCCTTCCCCTCTCAAACTCAACTTACCCAACTGTGAAATTCCACCCTACTAATTCTCTGCTGGAAGTAGGGATGTGAAAAGTCACATCGCAAATACAGCCACAGATGGCTTTTTATTTTCCAGTGCTCTGCACACACTGCAATAGTCCATAGGCAAGAACAGATTTGGACTGATGGCCCAGGCAGTTGGAGCCAATTAAAAAAAAATACAAAATCAAGCCAAAAGGAGTCTGACTGTTAGGTCAGGAAGCTGCGCTAACTTACAGCTAGGGAACAGCAAGTGAAGACGTCCGAGTTCTTCTGTGTGATTTTGCCACTGCATCTCTGAATGACATCTGGCAACTCTCTTTAAGTCTCCCTTTGCCTTCTGCCTACTGTGACTGTTTGTGCACCCACTGGGCATCCCTGCTAATACACATAATTTACACTGAATAACAAGTTTGAGTTCTATTTTAAATATGTTTTGACACATTAATCTTGAAAGAAAAGGCATAATGTTCCATGTACTATAAAGAAATGAAAGAAAGGGCATAATGGAGAAATTTGTGGTCATATGCCGTGGTTGGAAGATCACAAGAATGAAGCCATTCACAAATACATTATCCAGTTTCAAGAAATAGGTGGCAGCATCAAATAGAGAAATAAACTTAGATCACTGGGTTTGTTTTTCAGGGAAAACTTCCAACTGAGCCTGTGAAGGGTCCTTGTTACCTATTGGTCTGTGAAACCAGTAAGAAAAAACCCAGCACCCTTCCCACGCAAACCTCCTACCTTCCCAATGATGACTGACTAGTGATCAGCTTGACAAGGCCTCGGGACCGACAAAGCGAGCAGCCCATTCAAGTTGTATCTGTCAGTGCGTGATACAGAAAGGAGGATTCACAGCCTGTCTTTGAAGCATAACCTAACCTTGAGCAAGCTGGGCAAAATTGTTTCTGTTCAGATGTACCCAGGTTCTTCAAAGGTTACTTTTACTCTGTATTAGAGTGAAAGGGCTGCAGTCAGATACTCAGTGGAATTCAAATTCCAGAGTATTTTAACTGTGAAGCATGAAGACGTTTCAGTGTTGAACAAATATCTAACACAAAATTCACCACAAAGTTTTGAGAAACCAAATAATAATTTGAAGGCTCGTGGTTTATCAAACTGAGAAACTGCCCACTAGCCATTCTGGTGACAACCACTGTTTTCCTGGACAGCTAATCTGTCAGAGGGAAAGCCCAAATTAGCTCTTCTTTTAATTACAAAGCAATGACAATCCCAAGTGTTCAAGTACTCCTCTGTGTGCAGGGTAAACCTCTGTTTACAGTAGACTTCTGCGTAATGTGTGGCAAGACAAATGAGACTGAGAGATCCATCACCCCTTGCAGACAACACGAGGAAGAGTTGGGAAGCCTTTCCATTTCTGGAGAATGGGGGCAGTTGCCCTCACAGGAGAGCGACCGAATGAATATATTCTGTCTAGAAGGCAAAGGTGTTTAGGGATTATTCTACTCTGACCAGTAAATACTTTGCAAATGTCTTGAGCAGTAGGTCATTTTATACCTATGCACTGATTCGTTTATCTGAAAAGACTGCACTTATGGTCTGAGTTGAGATACCTCTCCCCTGTAAAACCATGTAAGGGTTCAGAAGGGAAAGGGTAAAACAAGGAATGTAAAAATGTGTTTTGTTTCGCAGCTTCTGATAATGTAATTCCATAAAGAAGATGAGCAAGCTTCATGAAACAAAACCATAAATAAAACATCATATTAGTGCAATCTACAGTCTCCTTGAAGTTAAAGGAGACGATTCCTCTTAAATGCTTTGGTGTGACCTGAACACAGAAGCTAAGATGCATATGGATCAAACCTGGAAGTTATTGATGAGTAGCCTACAAAGCAAATGGACCATTCTGGTTTTGAACAGTTTGAAATCATGCCTGGTAGGTTCAGTTGAAACTACAGGACACATCCTCGCACAGGTTTTAAAAGCTGTCTGGACCACAGGTATTTAGCTGTCTGTAGATTGGTATGGACTGTTTTCAAAGGACAGTAGTCCTCTTAAAAAGTATGACAGTGAAGTCTTTTTATGCCTGTTGTGATTCTTAAAACCGAAAAGCCAAGTCATCCTTTCCTACACAAACATCTGTGGGAGTGTAAAAGGCCTCCTGAATTCATGATTTTGATTTCAGTATGTTTGTTTTTTTTTTTGGGGGGGGGGGGTTGTTGAGGAAGATAAAGACAGGTTCTACAAACAGAAAAAATGGAAGAGAGAAGTGTGGGTGGTACTACCCAGGTTAGAAACCCTGAGAGCAGCTAGAATAAGCCAATGCTTAACAGGGGTAGTGGCACATGTTTTCTGAACTGCCTCGGACAGCCAGGTCGAGCCTGCAGTTCTAGGGCCCGTGCCCTGTGCTGTTGCTCACAGCCTCTGTATCTTTGCTGCTGGGGGAAACACTGATTCGGGGAAGGACTAAGGAATGCATCCCTTCTTGACAAAACTCTTAGGGACACACTTGTAGTCCCATGGCGTTTAAATGAGACTTCAAACATAAGCTTCAAGTTAAGCTTGGAGTTTTTCCAAGATCTACTCATGTGGCAAAGGAATAACTTAGCGTAAGAGCATTTCAGTTGGAAGGGCCCTACGATGATCATCTAGTCCAACTGCCTGACCACTTTAGGAGCTGCTTGACCAGTTCAGGGAACTTGAACCTATGCTTGACTGTTTTCTTAACGCAGGGGCTTGGATATCCTCATGCCTGTGACTTTCACCCCAGAGGCTGTACACAGCCTCTTCCTCCCAGGGTCCATCTTGCACTATTAACAAGTATAGAGCTGCAGTGGTCTACAAGGGCCTCCTGCCCTTCACCATCATTGCAGGGCCAGAGGGGTCTGCCCAGTAGCAAGTCTGATGATTCCATTCACATCAAACATACAGGAAAGAGAGGAAACAAGAGACGGGCATTTGCAGTTAGAAGTCTATGAAATTACAGATATTTAGCCCCTCCTGACCAACCAGGTAAAGACTTAAATTACAGCTTTCTGCTTCTGCAATTCCATGGAATTGGTTCTGGAAGCTCAGTTGTTACTTCCTGAGTAACCTTTAAGTAGCTGTAGCTATACAGACACTTCTCACAGTCAGGGAGAAGCCAGACAGCAATTTTATTTATACAAAACTCAAGCTCACATTTGTCATCCTAGAGCACAGGAGGGGCTTTTTAATTTTACTTTTTATTTGAGATATTGCAGAGCTTTCTTATGATCAACATTGGTAGGGCTTCCGGTAGCAGGCTTTCAAAAATAATTAAGAGTGATGAATCATAATCAGAAATAAATGACTCTTACATTATTTAAACAATGTTTTGATGAATCATGCAAAAATGCTCGCAAACAGCATTAGACTTTTTTAGATATTCTTGTTTTTCTTAAGTCTTATGAAAAGAGTTTGTGCTTTTAACACTTGAATTGAAAAAAATATTTACAGCAGCCATCGTAAACACTCCATTGCAGGTCAAAGTGGTTCTGGTCCCCTGCTTGCCATTCACAAAAGAGGCTGAGGCTTTCAGATCTGGTCTGTAAACTCCCCACTTAAAAGTGTTCAGTCCTGGATTTTCAGAATGCTCCTTTTCTCCAGATCGTTCATTTCCTTCAGTATAAGGGCAACGTTGTATCTCAGTTCTTGAAACTTTGCAACTGGCACCTGAAACAGAATATTCAGGTTACAAAACATGAAACATCTTAGGAACTTTGACTAGGGCATGCCTATGGATAGGGAACATTCCACAGTGTCAGCCCAATCTCTCTTGAAATACCTTTTTTTTTTTAAGACTTAAAGGATTTGAGGTTAATGAAATTCAGTTAATTTAACTAAATCATCTGGGCAAAAAACAGGAGGAGTGGGAGAACCCAGAGATCTCAGCTCCATGGTACATTTTCTATATTGCCTGATGTGAGAAAGCAAGTACTCCAGAATGTAAACTGACGGCTGCTGTAGTGAAGTCAGAGTCATGCATGGGAAGGAAAGATAAAGACACCTGGAAAGTCATGGAGCCTACAGAATTCTCAAGCAACAAATTCCAGATATTCTGCTTCTACAAACTTGCTGGAGAAAGGAATTGAGCCTCAAAGTAAGAGCAATATCAAGAGCAAAGAGGACTGGGCACTATCTATCCATGGAAGGCAAAGATTTTGATTAAATATATAAAAAGTTTTCAACTGTGCAGGAGACTAATGGACTTTTACAATTTTCAGCCCGAGAAGCAGAATGGATGGAAATCTATTGTACATCAGAAATGCATAAAAGGGCATCGTGTCCTTTCCAGTTTTGACACGCATGCACCGAGACTCGAAATGCTGCAATTCCCTTTGCCTTCTGAAAATTCTTCATTGTCAGAAGTCACACTGCAATTAAAAAAACAAACCAAACCCAAGAGGGCAAAGAGAGTCACACCTCCCTGTGTCATACGTGTTTTCAACCAGCTCATATCAGAATTATTGTTTGGACCAACCATCTTGCGTAAGCCCTGTCAGTTAGCAGGACATTCTGAATGTGTCCAAATAAAAGAAAACTGAAGAGCTGAGGACTGTATTTGCTTGCATATGGTACCTTGAGCTAAACACAGGTTTATCCCTTACAGCTACCTACTGCAGGAGGACTACTCATCAGATAGAGAAATCATGTTTGCAGCCAAATCTTTGGCATTCAGATCTAAGCAGCAGCAGCAGCAGCGACCTGATTCTAAGAGAAGCACATAGTTTGCTCTCAGCTATCTGCACCTCTGCACATACTGGACAGGCACACTGACACATCTCCACTGCAGAATAGCAAAGGGTCTTCCACAGATAAACCCAAACCAACCAGGAACGATGCCACCAAGACTTGACATTAAGTACCAGACAATAAACCCCCAAATCTAAACAGTAAAGAATATATACCAGTTTTTATTCTCACAAGTGAAACATACCCTGTTGCAAAGGGTTAACCCGAAGTCCACAGCATCATTTAAGTTCTGTGGAAGAACTCAAACAGAGCATAGGAATGCTCTGAGCTGAACTGTCCACAGAGGGGTGAATTTGATCTCCTATGAAGCGACACCCTCAACGCTTTGCAATGTATCACAGAATTTGTTCCTTGCTCAATAGCTGCCACCTTGCGAAGCACTGAAACAGTAAAATCAGTCCACCTCTAAACTCGCAGTGCTTTGGTGCTTCCTCCAGAGTACTACTAACACACAAAACTGAAGCCAAAAATCTTTACAGAGTTCAAATGTAACAATGCCTGCTGCGTGCTGAATTCTGCCTGCACCGCCAGGTTATATATAGAACAAACAGCATTCCTAGTCAAAGGTTAAAAACACGGAAGAATTTATGCCACCTTCTGGCAAGCCTTTACATACAGTGTCATAAAGGCTGCCACTGACTAATTCTGAGGGAAAAAGCAGAGGTTTTTGACCTTTCTAGCAGCAAGGACTGCACTGAAGAAAAAGAATAAAACTACCTCTGCCACGTCACCATTCTCTACCAAACGTAGGAGGTTCAGAAGTGTATCATACGTTATATAAACTACCCCAGTAATTTTTCTGCCCTCAAGACCCACCATCAGGTCTGAAGGTTACAGCTTATAAGAAACCCATGGTTTTTAATCAAACTAGGTATCATGCTACAATGCTTTTCAGTAATTAATATTCTTCCAACAAATGAGGTTTCAGCAAAATGTGTGTAGGAACAAGGTATGAAATTATTTTAGTTGGCATTTTGTTATATATTCTATGTGACTACACTGAACATGAAGGATTCTGAAGCAACCCAACCAATGATAATACATTGTTTACAAAAGCTTTAATATTTTAAATAGTCATTTCAACTTTCTAAAAAGAATTTCAAGTGCTTTCTTTTTATTTATTATGGCAATCAGACTTACTTCAAAGCGATGAGCTGTCCCATCTGAAAGCTTCATCATCATTAGAATGGATGGTTGAAGTGCACGGGCCAGTGAACTGAAATTATTTACATTATTAGTATTACAACAATAGACATCAGCAGGGTGATGAGTGCAGCATTATACAATAACAATGTAAGATGTTCATGTAGGCTTTACATTGAAATTACTCATCTTCTCTCAGAGTTCTGTACCTGGCGGGTTGAAAACTCAGGAACACAGGAGTCCTGTCCAATTTACCTCAGTATTGAGGCTAAAAATCTTTCTAATAGTTCAGTAACTGCAAGTTTAGGAGCATTTTCATCACAATCAGTTTAGTGGGACTATGACAGGGATAAGAGATGACCAAGTACTGCCAGTAATAATGCAGTTTTCTCATGCAGTTTACCATGTTACATTAATCTTTCCATCCCATGATACTTTCAACTGTCACGCATTGGGGAATCAAGCTCTTCGAGTCCATCTTAAATTTGTGGATCGTTATTTTATTTGATGACCCCAAGAGGGGAAATGAGTCACTCCTGTGCAGCTTCCACTGACTGGCATTGCCAAAGCTTGCGCAGGTACTGCCAGGCGTTCCAGCCAGCAGCTCTACCTCTTCGCAGAGGCTGGTGCTGGATGATAAACAAGAAATCCCAAGGGGGAGGTTGACTGGAAAGGAAAATAAGAGGAAGGAAAATAGAAAAGGATAATATCTTGCTCCTGTGTTGTTTGAAAAACAAGTCATAGGATTTGCCTGCAGCTTGCAAGCGTTGTGCCCGAGGATGTTTATCTATACCTTTTGCTCTCTTACAGGTACAGATTTTTTTCTGCACAGCAATACCTGCATGGTGCTTACAGCACCACTCATCTGACAGTCACCTCAACTAGTAGCTTGTGGCCATTACAATTTTCACTTATGAGCCCTTTTTGATTGCAGGAAGACTGTCCCTGGTGACTGTGGTCCTCTCAGTGATGGCAACAATGAGACTGCACTATCCCTTTGATACAGGTATTTACAAATGCAATATGAAGTCACTCATGCTAACAATTTACGCTCCTGACAAATACCGGATCATCTTCGAACCAGTTTCACCCTGGTCCATCTTGCTTAGAACTAGGCAAAGTCCAGGAACAGCAAAGACAACAGGTTTCTGTTTCCTCTGGCTCTAGCCAGAGATCCATCCCCCAGCTGCCTCTGCTGTGGCAGGCAGCAAGAAGCTACTCGCTGCAGGCACAGCCGGCGTGATCACAAAAGGCCTTCACAGGCCTTCAGCCTGTTTTGTGAAAGCAGCTAAGTGGCAGATCAATGACCACTTGCATAACTGTGGCAGTGCAGAGGTGCTGTTCTGAAGCCTCTCTTTGCAGGATCTACAGCAGACTGTAGAGGTGATGGGAAGTCATTTTATTTAACACGTGCAACATACAAATGATAGTCCACTTAAGAGATTGAATAGATGATTTCCCTTCCCTGCTCCAGTGAAACGGAGCTTGGCTGGCTGCATGAGGCTCAATCCATCTAATTTATTCCATCATCTCTGAAGACCTGTAGAGTTTTATCAGCTCCATTAAATTCTGAAATATTCAGAGACTCAGTCTCTGAGTGAAATGTTTCTAGCACAGAGGTTTTAGAGATCAAAACAAATGAGCCTAGAAAGTATCAACAGTAGAAGATGAAGGCAGCAGCCTGTTGGCAGGTCCATGTTAAACAGCAGTAGCCTGTATATAAACTGACTTCTACACTGTTCAGAAAATCCTCTCTGTATCTTACCATTTGACACAACATGCCAGTCCCTACACCAGGATACATTTTAACACCAGGAACATTTTAAGCAGCACAAGAAGTCAATTTAAGCTTGGGCAAAGTGTTTTCTAGAATCCTGCAGGATTCTCTTTTATACCTTGTGGATATAGCTACGTCCACTCTCCACTTGAAGTCCTGGAGACTTGGCAGCCTGTTGCCTCGTATCAGAGCTGTGCCTTCGGAATCAGGACGCCTACAGAGTAAATGAGAAATGGGGGACTGAAATGCAAATTCAGAACAGAAACAACAATGTAAAAAGAAAATGAGATTCCTCAGAACAAACCTGTCTTGAGCTTGTCTCTCTCCTGTGTCTCTCCCCATGCAGAGGTGTCCAAATGAGAGAAGGTTCTGTGTATTTAAGACAGCTGGGCTCAGATTACCCACTTTTTCCCATGCTGAACTATGGTCAGTGTTAAAAAAAACCCAAAAGACCAAGTGACTCTGTAATTCCAGTACACAGATGTCATTAGAACATTTAGTGAGGGGCTCTGTGGTGGCTGCTGTATCTATGAGTTCAATTATATGCAACTGTGAGGCGTAGAAAGGGATCTGCAAATCTATCTTTACCATCATGCAGATCCAATGGGAACAAGCAAGCAGGAACAAGGCAGATGATGAGCAAAAGGTCACTGTGCTCCTTCACAGAAGGCATCTCGTATTAGTGAGTTGCAATGTTTTAAAATATAATATTAGAATGTACTCTGACACATACTATAAAAAATAAATCACACGGTGGTTCTTGCTAATCCAACATAATTTACAGACTCCCAGTTCCTTACATGATGTTCACTGCCAGCCTCAGCACAAGCTTCAAGACTTTTGTCTAATGTGTAAGAAGCTGAGGGCTTCATTTATTGCTCTTATTAAAGAAAGAATCAGGCTGATCAAGCCTCAATTTATTTCTGCAAGGAAATACAGTTGACAGCAATTAAACTTCAGGTGGTTGCCAATCTTTAGACTTTTAGCAGTATCTTAAACTCTGGGTAAGTAACAAGCTAACTCTGATACAAAGACATAACCACCACCCATTTTCAGATATGTATGCAGGAATATCTTCAGAATGAGGTCACTCAGTTGGTCCATTCAGGAGTTAGTCTGGACTTAGCATTACTTACCCTTTCTTTTATTTTTTTTTTTGTGAGCATCCCATGTCTCTGGAAGTTATTTATAATTGCTACATTTCAAAGCTAGCCCAGTATTCCTGCTAAGGGCAGGATAAGAAACGTTACATCCTTTATCCATAGTGCTAGACATAATCTAATTACAGACTTGACATCAGAAAGGAATCCTCTCTGAACAAATCAAGGACTGTAGGAATGATAGCCTAACACCCCTACTCAGATTCTGGTGTTCCAAGTTAGCTGGTGCCTTTAGAAACTGTCCAGGAAGATTAACAATTTGATAAGATACACAGGAGTGACAGGCTGAGATCCTCCAATACTCCTGCATTTACCAAAGGCAATAGGAGAATGAATTTTGCCTTTTTTTGGGGGGGGGTGGGGGGTGGTGTTGGGTGCTGTCACAAGTGACACACATTCCTAATAGTACAGTAAAGGAACAAGAAGAAAAAATAGATCAGTTGGTTCTTACTCACTGTCAACTACTGGATAGGAAGTAGGTCATCACAGCTGGGTGCAACCGTGAGGAGCTGCAGTCTTGTATGGTCATTAGCAGGATTAAACAGTGAGACCAGGCCTTTCCCTCAGTGGTGAGCTGCTGCCAGACTATTGCTTAATTTGGGGAATGCCTAAAAATAGCCCCACTGCTACTGCTTCCTTAAGAGACACTAACTCCTGTCAATGGAACATGGTCCATTCAGTGCTGCACCAGCAGGTGGGGGGAAGAAAGAGTAGAGAAAACATGAAGATGTTCTAGTTAGTGGTGGCAGGAAAGGTCAGCAATGCCCGAAGAGAGGTGAAGCTTCTGAATGTCATTAAGCTACAGGATTTCTATGGCCAAACCACAAAGCTTTAGTTCTGGTCAGAACAGCACTTCAGTACCATCCCCTCAGTCAGATTTGTGGCTTCTACAGCTTAATTTAAGCTTCTGTCAGCACCTTCCCAGCTTGGACAAGATCGCAGCTGAAACTGCAAGAATCTTGTAAGGATGACAGAATGTGCAGAGTGACCAACATACATACAGAAATTATCCAGGCCATTAATCAACCTATTGACTTCTAAGAGGTATAGCAAAACAGAGCAGAAAAAATTCAGGGGATCTTACATCCAAAACCTATAGACTATAATTACATTTTGTATACACTCTGTGCCAACAGCTGCAATACTGTCAGCACATAGCACAGAAGGCAGAGATAGAACAAGCAAGTGCCATGGATCAGCTAGAGACCGTCCAAATTGTACGTGGAAAGGATGATACACCTGGCGACAAGAACATCATCTGCCAAAGGATGCAACAGAAGAGCACTTGAAAATGAAAGAATTTGGAGCAGCAGCTGACCTAACAATATCAAAACTAAAGACAAATTCTGGCTGGTTCTCTATGCACATAACAAGACATGCCCAGGCCACTGAAGAGAGAGACTGAACAAATTGCCACGTGTGAAACGCTGAGAAATGGCACACAGGACGCACCCTCCTGGTAGGAGCTGAAGCCACACTATGTAGCTTCAAAACACTATGTACACTTTAAAACAAAACCCTAGGGTAAATTTATTATAAACATTCAGAGAAGGGGAAGTTAGGGTTATCCTTTCCCTTAAATATGAAGTTTTAATTTCATGCAGTTATTTGATGGTGTCAATGTGGCAAGTTTTTCTTTCAGTCTGTACAGCTTGATGGAACTGTGGGGACACGGAAATACAAATGTCAAACTTCCAGTACCTCAGAGATGTTGTACAGTGAACAAAATTGCAAGAGCAGGATAAGATGCCAGGAAAAGTACTAAAATGGATTTTTCTGTGTTATCTGGCTCATACTGAATTTTTGATCAGATGCTAATACTTCTTTTACCATCACAATCATATATATATTTACAACTCAATAAGCATATGTATGATTCACTGTTACATTTAAGAGTATACATATCTGAGGTGCTCTTGTCTGGTCTCAAAACACAGAGCATGATTACACTGGATAATCACAGCTTTCAAAATGAGGAAAAGCTAAATTTTCCAGCATCGTGATTTCACAGTAGAAAATAGACAATCATGCATGCTTCAAATGACATCTAAATTTATCTTCTTTCTCCACTGCAAACAATATTTCCACTTTGCAACCATGAATTTTGCATTCTTAACACCTATAATTCGACCAGAAGAGCAAAGAAAAGATGAGAAGGCTGAATTTATTTTTACTCCAAGAACCTTTAGCTTTAAGCCAAGATCTTAACCAAGGAAGTGCAAAATATTTTTAACTTTGGTGGCAGCATTCAGGCCCTTGTGAGGGTAACCGAAATACCACAACTATAATCATCAGGGTTCCGTGCAGAATACGTGGAGCAATGTTGGGTTAGTTATGTTATGTGCTGAGTGACCTCAAGTTTCAAGAGGGAAAGTTTTACATCTGCAAAAAGTTCAAGCAATTTCTAGATGTAGAATAAGCCAGACATGGTTGATCAGAGAACCACAGAGAAAAAAGGAATCCCTAGAACAGACAGTAAGGATACGCTGTTAAAACTTCTTGCTTTACTACTTCCTCTGGAGCTACTGAGGTAGGCTGCTTAGAAAAGGAAATACAGCAAGCAGAGCATTTGGTATCTCCTATGTGTCATTAAGTCACCCAGTGTGAATTCCCAATTCAGCTGTACATTAAGACTTGATTAAATGCTGAGAAAGCTTCCATGAACCACAGCATGTAGAAGGCATACGTAGCTTGCATCTCAAAGCAAGTCTTTAATTTTTCCTCTAATTTGCAATGAAAATGATGATAAATACTTAATTCTGCAATCATTTTTTCATGATGCACCTCATACAGTCTATAAAACATCACAGAAAAATTGGCATGAAAGCTACTTACTGCATATATAGCCACATATACACACCACATGTGTATGATGGACATGGTGTTGTGTTGAATCAAAATAATGGGACACGTCTGGTTCTCATTCATTTACAGAATTTTGCTGCTCCTTCAGCAGGCCTGGGATTTTTGTCAGCAGGGCTCTGTGAACCCCGCTGGTTGCACAATGAACGATACAGGAAGATACTAACCTGTTACTGAAGACTACACTGGAAAAATCCACAATGAAATCTTCTGGTATCCTTAAGAAGAGCAATAGGAAATGGTTAAGCTTTTTGTAACCACAAATATATGGCCTTAGCTACCAAAAAGTGTGTCAACATTTTCCATATTGCATTGCTTAAAATTGCCAGCAGCTCTTATGTAAGCATTTCAGTATCGATTCAGCCCAGGGTCTCAAAAGGGCAGCCTATGTTTTGAAATCAAGAACCCTAAAAACTATGTTATATCTTCGTGCCCTACCTAGTACGGCAACAGTGAGCTCCGGAAGGCCCCAGTATGTGCTTGATTTCTCTCAGTAAAGTCAAGAGAAGTTTTCCTGGTGGCTCTGACAAGTGCAGAAAGCAGGCTGGGCACGCATGCTTTCAAAAATCCCAAACTATACATTTCATTTCACGTTCACCTGAAGTGTCATGAAGAGGACAGACTGGATTGTTCCCTTACAAGTAAAATCAGAGGCCCTCGTAGGCAAGATTACTTACAAAAGAAGCATATCTAGCATGGGGAGGACAAGGATAAATTTGATGGGGACCATGAGAACTGGCCAAATAGACTTACACTCCATCCACCCTGTGCCTCTCCACTATACCATTCCTCCAACACTGTTGTTGCCTTACAAACAAGCTGCTGTTGATTTTCAGTTCAATATATCAGGCTGTGAAGTGCAAAGACTGCAGAGCAAACACTATCCATTCGGCTGCCTTTGCCACAGGGACAGTGACCTCCTACAGAGAGGCAGGTTGGAGAGGTGGGAGAAGTAACTACTGCTGCCACAGTTAAATCCAGCACACAACGTGATTCAGCACCCAGAGACGTTACTCACCAGTGGCTTGACATACACAGCAGTGTATCAAAGAAAAATCAAAGCAAACAAGGAAGTTACCTGTCCTAAAGGGCTTACAGTGTCTAATGATGGGAGAAAAAACAACTCGTCAACTCACACAGTGGGAAGATGAAACAGCAGTTATTAGAGCTTGAATTCTTAATGGAATTAGTGGGTTAAACCACATTTTTAAATGGTGCTTGGACAAAACAATTTGTATCAGCAAGGTAGTTATCTGAGGCAAACTGGGAAGTGAGGAGGAGGGACTAGACAGTGCTTTTTTGGCTGCATGTGTCTTTCAGAGGAGATAAGACTATTTCTGCAAACATTACTTATTTCAATTTAAGGGTATCATCCTGATGATGGTTGAATATCCTCTGTATGTAGCAGACAGCTTGGAGATGGAGTTGTAATATGATCATAAGGTACCTATCAGAATACTTGCTTGACCATAAAAGTAAGTTTTATTAAAACAGAAGCATTAATGCTACCTTTGAGCTTGCATTACTTCTGCTGTTCCATTAGAGATTTTGCTGACAATTCCATTCCTGGCTCAAGCAGCTTACACAAGGCCAGTCACACCCCAGGCAGATCAGACACAGAACATGGCCCAGCTCAGGCCTGAGCTACAGATGGCAATTGGTTTTCAAAGGAACATTCTGAGGGAGGGACTCAAAGGGCAAGGAATAAAGTGTGAGCATGCAGAAGAGGTGAAAAAAAATGCAGAAGAGGTGAAAAAAAGTGAACTTGGCTCAGAACTGAAACCTTTTAAAAGAGGACACAAAAAAAAAAAGGGAAGAAGTCCATTTTTCCTGTTTTAAAATGCAAAATAACTGCTCAAACATTGGGTGCCAATAATGACAAGACACTGCTGTTCAACCAACTACATGTGTTCTTCATGCACATGATCACAGGATGACCCACAGGAGTCACTGCAGAAGGCTGTCTGTCTGAATGTAATTAGTAGGTGCCTTAAAAATGAGCAGGTGTTCCATCTCCAAACTCAAGTACATTGGAAAACAGGGGAAATGACATTTCCCACTGGAGCGGAAGATGCTAAAGGTGCTGCCAAATTTACTAAGTATCATAGAATTATTAAGGTTGGAAAAGACCTCTAATATCAAGTCCAATCGTCTACCCAACATTATCATGACCACTAAACCATGTCCTGATGTGCCACATCTACACATTTTTGAACACTTCCAGGGATGCCAACTCCACCACATTCGGTATCATAGCTTGAGAGTAGAATAAGCTACCTAGTCTTCTAGAAGTTTAGCCACAAGGTGAAGAGATCTACTCACAGAAGATAAGACTGTCAGAGATGGAAGGGAGGGCAAGTTCCAGTAACACGAAATCATGGGAGCATAGCAGCAACAAGCAGCACATAAAACCTACAAGTCTGCAAGCAACAAAAATGCAATTACTTGAGTGACTGCTGCTCTATCAGTCATGCTAACCAGAACAAAAAGAGAAAAAAGATTTATCAAGATATAAGAGAGATCATCCAGACTGAAAACTCAACTACAGAAGCGCAAGGCATTAAAAAGTGCTGTCAAGGAGAGGGACCTGGGAGTCTGTATTTCTAGATACAGCCAGACCAGACAGTGACTCCTGTACACTAAGTTTCTCCACTGCTCCACAGTGGAGTATTTACCCACCCTCAGAGACCTTGGCATGGAGCTTTTAGTCACACTGAACACGTTCTGTGTGAACCTCAAACACCAGCTCCCACCGGGTCAAAAGCAATTCATCAGTTTCTTACTGACCTACTTTAACCTGGGTGTGAACTCCATGAGGTGGCAGAGGAGGCAGCTTGCATTTTAGCTTACAAAAGGCAGGCCAAACTCCAACACTGAGCTGCAAACAAAACTGTATCAACCATCAAGACACCTTTCATCATGGCCCCAATTGCACCTTTCACCAATTACACCCTGGTTACGTGTCTAAATCTGCAGCTTTAATTTGCCTGAAGTTGCTCTTAAACTAAATTATGCTTCTGACTCTGCAGAACAGAATCTAAGGAGAAAGTCAATGTGCAGGGTACTGGGCAAAGAAGAATGAAAAAGACAGAAACGTATCTATCTCTTTCTCCTAGGTAGCAATCAGAATGCTAAGAATTCTAAGAAATTAGCATTTTAAAATATTTGAGCCTTGGTGCACAAGTTTCTCTATAGATGAAAACATCAACTGCTGTTCTTCTCTCATTGCTACTGAATATGGGAAGAAGTAAAAACCTGTAAAGATTGTTAGCATTTGATGTCTAGCTTTTGCAATATGAGCTTCTAGTGGGAGATACTCTGAACAGAGTGGTGGAGATTTTGACTAAGACTGTAACAAACCTTGGGCTTTCTTGGGTAATGTGCAGGAGAGATGGTAGCTGAACAAGGTGGTAGCATTATAGCACTGGCCTTTCCAAGAAGGAAAAGAAAACAAAAAAAAAAGTAGGACAGTTTCTTAGCTTCTGAAATGTTACCACTGTCTTACCAAACACGTTAAGAAATACTGCAGGGCAAGGTGGGGATGGCAGAGAGAAGGTCACTCACATTTGCATAACCTACATTAGTGACTAAATTAGACCAATCTCCCCAGCATGTGAAATTCACTGCTCATGCTCAGTAGCAAATCAAGTCTTACACAACACCTGGGTTTTTTTCCTCTGGCTTCACATGACCTTTGTTGAGAGATGTGTTGTGTGTTATTTACAGGTAGCTTCTATACAAACTTTGTTGTGTAAAAAAGTTGATTTGGGGAAGCAGTTACATAAAAGTTATGAAAAAGCCCCACACAGATTAAAAAGCAGGCATACCTGAGCTCCTTTAGGTCTTCCTTAAAAACCTAGAAAGACAAGGAAGGTGAAATTTTACAGAATGCAGTGTTGAAAGATCATTTCTTACCTAGTGAATTAATAGTGGTTACTTGCTTGGTGTCTCACCCCAACGGCTGTAGTCTCAAGTGCCAGGAGTTTTGAAATGACAGGTAGCATACTGACAAGGATTTCTGGAAGCGTTCAATCAAGTTGTGAAAAACTAATTTGAAAGACCTAAATCTCTTAGAAGCCTTTACTTTTGAAAACAACACCCATGCCATTTCTTTTATGTAGCCACCCAGAACAGAGTCTTCTTTTAGAGTAACTGTGTGCCCTTATTCTCAAAGGGGTTTTGCAGTAACTTGTTTAAACTATGACAACAGAAAGGAAGTGGCAAAAGATAAGCTCTGAATACTAAAAGCCTAATTTCACTATGTTTCCTGCTATGTATGAGCTTTCTCAGTATGCCTAGGTAAATATGAAAACACTCTCTTAAACAAGGGAGAGGTGCCGGAAGCAGTTTGCTCACATAAAACGAGAAAAGAAAAAATGTAAGGTAAGGTAACATGAAAAAGGAAAGAAAAATAGCCACAGAGAAGGGTTGGGGGTTTGGGAACATGGCAGATGTGTGCATATGCACACAGAACATCCATAGCATAAGCAGAAACAGCACTTTCTCCCAGTTTCCACTATATTGTTCTGGCCATAAGACCTTTCTTCCTCTATGGCAGAAGTATGAAGAAAGGCAGGCAAAAAAATACAAGAAATTCCAAGTGTGGACAAAACGAGCAGTATGTGTGAACACAGAGTTAGGGTAAGAGAGGGTTGATGCCAATGAAATAACACTTTGCAATGGATTCTTTTGGACTTTTAATTTCAGAGTGAAAACAAATGTGCACAGTAAACAAGATGCTAAAGCAGAAAAAAATATAGGAATCTCTTTCCAAAGCTTAAATACCCTTCCAAAAAGTTCACTGTTGATCTACCCGACAAGTAAAATCATAAGCTTTAGATTTTTAACAGCTTCTTCCACTTTAACTTGCAGCAGCATTTATGTGTGCAGCTCCCCACCCTGGCAAATAGGGGTTAGATGGTAACTGGCACCTGACGCAGCTTTTAACTTATCAGGACTCCAAGTACTCCCAGAACTTACTTCTTGTTTGAAAGTTGATAAGGGGAGTCTCAGCGCCTCTCGGAGAAGGGTATACATGCCAGAAACGAGGAAAGCAATTTGCTCTTCTGACAGATCAGTGCTTTCTGCAACCAGCTTGACAGATTCCTTGCAGTCTTTTCCTTCCAATGCATTAACAGCAACTGTGAATAAGAAAACAAAGCAAGATCTCTTTAACAAGAGGAAGACCCGGAGACTGTGAACATTGGCATAAACACATCTATGATTTTACTTGACTCGATGAACTAACATTTTTCCTGATGTGAAACTGTGACTTCAGGCCTCTGGAAATACATCTGATCATCCACCACCACTGGTCAGTCTCACAACACTTTACGGAAAGAACTTCAATGGATTAAGCTTTGGCATTGTAAAATCAAAGATGTTTTCACTGCTGAAATTTGTTCCGGTGGGATAACGTAAAAAGGATAAAAAAATTCATTGCTCAGGAGTTCAAATCCATCTTGAGCTTCTATCAACAAACTTGTTCACATCAGAAGTCTGCTTACGGCTTAATTATACTCCTGATACCCAGGATAAGAGAGGAGAGAATAAACAACTCAGCGCTGTTCTCCAGCGTTTTACATAATCAATGTATCATGCAATGTCAGCAGAGACTAAGGATTAAAGGAGCACAGAGATGAAACTAAACGTTCACGTCTTGTAGTTTGCACAACTGCTGATAATACAACCTTTAAAGGAAATTACTATTAGTCCATGTAGCAATGTTATGTGCTCGTAACTGGTGTGAGTTTATCTCAATCTTCACAATTCAGTTATTCTTCCTTTTCCATATACGCACTGGCTTATATAAATTTCTGTTGTTAGTCAGCCTCTGTCCTGCATTCTGATAGGTCTGGGTGGACTGCTGGAGCCACAGGAAGGCCCACCGGGGATAAAGAAGAGATTACTGACACAATCCCGTGGCGGGATCGGGGTATTAGTCATTTATAACGAGCCATATTAGTGCTGGGAATAAATCATGAAAAGTTGAAAATGGCCACCAAGTGGTACCGAAAGCCAGCAACAAGAGATTAGCTTAACACTGATGTTGAATAAAAATAACAACAAAAAAGTTTGATTAAAACTGCCAGTCTTCCTTTCTGTATTAGGTCAGTTCCACTGGCTACTATATTCTAATTCTGGATAAATTATCTTCGCTTTTCTCATTTTTAATTGCACACCAATTCAGCGGCGAGTCTGGGCTCATTCACGCGGGTGACTGAATTTGTCTGGCACTATCTGCATGGCAGAGTTTGCACAGAGGAGCTAGGATAGGTGAGGTGCTAGTACCAACTGCCTGAAAAGGGCTCTGTGACAACAAAACTGACATTGAGAAGAGTCTACCGGAAGGGCCAAATACAGATCAGCACTAAGGTCTTTCTGCTAGATCATTAAAGAGGTTGCTGGCTACTTACCTACTTAAATACAACTTTGATCCTTTTCTTCAAAGGACAACAGGTTGCTTTTAGCTTTTAACTAGACAGCTTTAATATTGGTCTTCTTTCTGTTGATCAACCCTACTATAACCTACTAATATAACCTTTCATAACCTTGCATTACCCTAGAATACAAGATTTTTTTATTCAGTATAGCCCAGGGAACTTGGAAATATCAGCTGGACCAACATTTCCAACAGTCAACCTGAAGGGGGAAAAAAGAAAATAGAAAAAGCCAAAAACATCCCAAGAAAATCTCACTGTGAGGTCAACTGATCCTAGCAGGATGTGCCTGCGGTCTCAAGCTTAAGCTTACAGTTTAGCAGCTTGCAGTAACCCTGGCTGGATAACCCCGAGATAATTGCAGACACAGTTTCTACACTGGGAACTGAGCAGGCATACGAAGCAGATCTCATTTTTAAAATCAGTCACCATTTAACAACAGAGTAACAGCAACAACCTCAAAAAACTAACTTGGTGCAAGTGATGGAGCAATTCAGATACACCCTGCTGAAATCTGTTGTGTCTTCAAAAACTACTAAACTTTCAAAGGAAAAACTGCTGTCCTGTAAGCTGTTAATCACGGACCAGCAAGAGCAGGAGACGACTGGAGATTCCTGCCAGCCCTGCATCCTCTGGAGGCTGTCTGCGTCTGCTCCGGGGCACTGGAGTGAACCTGTCCTGGCTTCAGGTGCCTTTGAAGGTCCGTTTGCCCCCCCTACAGCAGGAATCATTTACTGCACACCTCCCTGTAGGCGATCATTTACACCGAATTAAACCCAGATGGGGTCAGGCTTCCTGGCACTGATACAGGCTTTTGATCTCCGTTGTCCCTGCACTAGACAGCAAATACGGTTCAATATCTGTATTTACTTCTGTCCCAAACGCCTCCACCTGTACATAGCCTTCTTACTTCCAGTTATTGCAAAGAAACCCTGGGTACTTTGCTCCACTTCTGACACCGTGTAGTGACCTTTTTAAAGCCAAACCATCTATCTGCCAGATGCTTTGTGTCCTTACTGACACAAATCGGGGAGAAAGAGCCTGAAAGGAAGGAAGTTAGCTGAGAGAACACCCATGTATGGGCCCCACAGCACACTGGGCAGCAGTGGGTCTCCTCTTAGCAGGGCACAAACAAGCTGTGCTTTTACTCTGCTAATTAACTCTTGAACTACTCAGTGATTATTTTGCATACAGTAATTTTACTCAACCAATAACTTGGTGGTCAAAGGTACCTTAAGAAAATCTCTCCCTTCTTGTCTTACCACAGGGAGAAGCCTCACAGACAGAAATCAAATCAGTCCATCACTTCAACCGTGCAGCCCCAAACTTCAGTAAGGTGCCTGCACTTTGAGGTTCTTGTCTTTTCTCCTGCATGTCGTGAGAATATCCCCGAGGCCCGTGACTTCCACACACCCTAGGCCATCTGGCAGCCACTCGGCCACCGGCTCTGGGATCGAGGGATGAGAGAGGAACGACTTCAGCTGCGCTCGGCGCGAGTTTGGGGCCGCAGAAGTAAGCGCCTCACCCTCACGGTTTTTGCAGACTTTGGGAAGGCAGCCCCGACGGCCCGGAACCCTCGGCCTTGGCTC
>JANHFX010026574.1:9232-35333 GCA_027560015.1 Chloroceryle amazona | reverse complement strand
TCCCCCCCACCCCTCTGACTTCCTCAGCTTTATTTTATGTCCTCCGCAACTTTAAGGCAGGTTTGAAATTTCATTTTGCTCCGGGTCCCTGCCCTGAGTTTAATCCCCCCCCCCCCCCTTACAGCACATCAATGCTTTCACTCCCATCTGATTTATTTATACTGTTTATTATGAGAGACCAATCAATACAAGCTGGAATTCAAACATTCACGTTTGAATTACACATACAAACACTCATCAAGAGGTATAAGACAACTGCTGTAGTCCAGGTCATTCCTCTACCCTATGGACAGCTTATAGGTAAGGAGGCTCATAGCAATGAGTTTTTATACCTTGACTTCTGCTTGACCCCAATGGTTGTTTGGTTACTGGAAACCAAAGGAATTGAAACATCATCACAAATTCCACAGAAGAGGCTTGGGCAAGGGATCTCTGCATTTCTTATCCAAAGCCAGTAGGACTATATTTTAAAACGGTCTCTGAGTTGACAGTTCCTTTATTAGCTTCTGCACACACAGGAATTTTAGCAAAACACCATCAAACCAGACCAGACGGTCACATCAAGCAACTGTTACAAACAGAACAGCGTGCGGAGAACTGGAACTTGAAGGAAAACCAAAGCACTAACCTCAATTGTAGCCTGGGTTAGGCATTAAACCAACCTAAACGGGATGCTGGAAACATAGCAGAAAGCAAATAGCTTTTGGCTTCCCTCTGCAAACCACTATCCCTTCTAAATGTTAATGGTCAGCACGATCCTCAGACACGGTTCACAACCAGCTTCTGGTTGTCTCTGAACACAGCTGGTGGTTACAACTGAAGGAACAGTGCAAATGCAGAAAACGAAGGCAGAAAAAATGTATGTGCAAGAGTCCTGCTAGACAGAGGGTATGCTATAGAGAGACTAAAAATAAAACGTGAAATGGCACATCAATGTCTACCATCAGCAATGTGGGGGGCTCGGGGACTAGAAAGCCAACACTGCATAGATGTCACCTTCATAATTACATTCCACATCTATCTGCAGCTGTTTCCATTTCTCTGTCCTTTATTACCTCTTTATTGCTCTTCCCTCTCCATCCTCTCTCTAGCATGGATCCTTTGCAAACATCTTTTATAAGCAATCACCCTCTTTTCCAATTATTCTTCTGAAAAAGTTGGTTTTATTTTTCCTTACTGATGCAAGGTCTTCTATCACACCAGAGCTGCAAAGGTTCATATCATATAGAGGCATGGCCTAGGGTGTTGGGGATTAAATCACAGCTGCTCTGAACTCCTCCTGATTTTGACAGTTGTAGTCTTCACCCTTGCATCTAGCTAGGTGAGTTCCAGAAGTCTCTCTGAAATTTTGTTTTATTTCACCATTTATGCACAGAGAAGATTTTGGCTTCTCTATCAATAGATTTCTGCTTGGTAACTCCCAGTTTGAATACTGATTGTGTTTAGCATAAAATTAACTAAATTGCAGCCCTTCTGTTTCATTGGTACTTTTTGTCTGCTTCCTTCCTGAACAATGTTGGGGAGATTGCAAGCTGACTACAATTCTCTTTCCTAAGCGAGAGGAAAACAACATTTAAGAGCCCAATCAGTACAAGTTTCCCGATGCCTGTGGGGTTTTATAAGCTATATTGTACTCTGGCATTTAACAATTTCTGTTCGACTCACTTTAGGAAATGAATGTAATGATTGCCCCCGTGTTCCGCACCGCTGTTGTCTATTGATAAATATGGAACAGGTATAACAACAAGCTTGGGGTTTTTTTCCTATTTAAAAATTCACTGAGCTAACAAGTTATTTGTGTAATACCAAAGTAAGGACAGGTCTTTGGCTCTCGCGTTTCCATATTCCATTTCCATAGGCAGGTCTGCTGTATTTGGCTGGGTTTCACAAGACAAGATCAACAGTGGTGCTAGGCTTCCAGGAGTGGTGATAAAACACACAAGCATAAAAGGCTACTGGGGTGGTGCCTTTTGTCCCCACAGGTATGAAAGTTCCATCAATAAATGGCACATTTTTGAAGAAATGACCTGCCTTCACTGAAAGAAATTTTAATACCAAGTTTCAGGGCCGTGAACTGGGAGCAGAGGGAGAGGCTCCTCTGCTGCCTCAAGTGGAGCACAGCTCTTGGCCCAGCAGGTGGGATCCACACATGGAGACACATCATTCACCTGGGGCTCTTGGTGTATGAAGCAGAAAGATGCCTGATGCTGCAGCACAGACCCTGCTGTAGTTCTACTCCTTGACAGACACCTCCATTCACCTCACACCACCTCGCTTTTGGCTGCAGCACCGAGCCTTTCTCTTCTGCAGCATCCACAGGGGAGGAGCTCGGAGGGGCAGAGTAAACAAGCAAGTCTGGGGTGTAACTCAGGTGAAACTAGAAATGTTTCCAGAGAATGGGGAAATGTTTGGGGAACATTTCTCTAATGTTTGAAAGTATGAAAGGTGACAGTTCAGAGACATCTGTGGCTCTCCCTGGCTGCGGTGGCTGTTTCTAAAGAGCAGCAGTCACGTTTCAAGCTTGCTGAGCCTTTGCTTTCTCAAGGCTCTGAGGGAGCAGCAGCCAGTGAAATGGCTGTGAGCAGCACTGGGAGCCTGCCCAGGCAAGGAAAGGGGGTGAGCTGATAATGATAAGAAAGTGCGATGAATTATTCCTGTGCTTGTCATCTTTATTTAAGTTACTGCCTTTTACATTCAGGGGAGCCACAGTCCTTACAAAAGAGTTGCTCTGGATTTCTTAATATTAGGAGACAGTTGTGATGTTTTTCCTGCTCTGGGCATAATTAGACTCAAAGCATTTTTACTGCATTTTCTTCTCCATAATGATCTCCCTGTTTCTTTATCCAAAGAATCCAAAGCTCATTAACAAGTCCTTGCCGAAGTCTTCTGGAGACTGATCCTTGCCCTATGCTGTAGCATAGAAGAAAAAGTAACGGTTGCAATGCAATATTCCCAAATCTTTTGCTTGCCTGTTTGTTTCCATTCTTTGAAAAGGTTACTACTACAGCCTCCCTTCTAAACACAAGACTTCTGCACATCAGTGCAATAAAGAAACATTCACAGGGGTTTCTGATACTGTGTAAGACAGAAATCAAGTTCTGCTGCTTCATACATGATCTTGAGAAGAGATTTCAGCAATCCAGAGTCTCAGTCTCTTCAGCAGGCACATCTGTCTGAGCCCCGCACCTCAGTCTGATGGCCCCTGGATGTTTGTTTCTGGTGGACACCACGGCATAGCTTGCTACTTAAGACAGGCATTATCACCTGCTTTGTCTACAGCCAGTTCTTGTTCTTTGGAACAGAAACCTTAAGCAACAAATACAATGTTGGAACATAAAAAATTAGCACCCACCAATGCTGATGTGCGGTCCAAACAGTTTTCCAGACCATTACAGCAGAAAACAGCATTCTCAAAGGTGCATGCTTGGTTAGGTCTCTGCCTGACCCCTCCCTAGCAAGGGCTGCAAAACATTTCAATTTCTGGTCTTACTATCCCAGCAGACTCCTACATTTTAAGTAACGTACTTACCTCCCTAGCATTTATCATCTTAGGTAAAGAGCAATACTATCCTGGCACAGTCCTTGCCATCGGCTACGTGCTACACCCCTGGCCCTTCCACAAAGAACTCTTTCCTTCCCCCTGGTTAATTTAGGGGTCTCTTCCAGCTTGAGTTCACCTTTGTCACCTAACCAAAGCAGCACACGTGGTCTGAGGGCTTGTCTCACACAGACATAAATTATCTTCCCATTTGTCCCATTACAAAGTTAGCTTGGTGCACGCCAGTCTGTAACCCAGCTGCAACACTTTGGTGACTTTTGTTCTGCTCTTTCCAAAGGATGAGTCTCCAGCTTCCAGAAAAAAAACAAACAACTTGCTATTTGTCCATAACTACATAATCACATAGTACCTAATTTCCTACCATTCTTGGCATCCTTGTCCTGAGGTCACCCAGTTCTCTCCATATGACATTCACTGTTCTTTCCCAGAGCTATGCAGCACCCTGCATAATGTCTACAAGCAAAACCAAATCCCCTCCCCGTTTCTAGAAGCTTGAGGACAGATTAGACAGTCTAGACAGACAAAAGGAATAAAGAAAAAAGGACTCCTAAGGACTTCTGTATATAATCCTGCTTGTAATATTCAACTGCTCAGCAAAATGCCAGAAGCACCATCTTTTTATACCTTGTCTGCTGATCCCTTTGATAAAATTTGTTATCTGCTCATACTCCTAAGCAGTTATTTAATAAGTATTTCAGACAGAATTAATAATCAGCGTAAAACCTGTTGCAAGTGAACTTTAAGTGATACCATGAAAGTATTCCCTCACGCCACAGAAACTCCATGCTCATTTATTCGGGCTGATCACAGCACACGTAAGCTTTGCTACATGTTGTCTGGAATCACAGTAACTGGCTTCAAGAGTGGCACCTCCCATAGCCTGAATTTCTGGACCTTGCTTATTACCTGATTAAAGTAAGAAACTAAGAGATAAGATGTATTTATCATCTTAGATACTTGAGAGACCTTAAGTACACATACCAGTTTGGCAGGAATATGGGGCTGCTGCATTTGAAACTATGGGCAGATTATCTTCACAACTGGATATAAGTGAGAAGATGTGGCCGAGGGAAAGGGAACAGCCGTTTCTCATAGAAGAGCGGTGAATGTGGCACAGGCTGAAGGATGAGCAAGCACACACATCCTGCAGACCACTCCAGGCCCCACTCGCACCAAGCATGGTGGCTTCCCACTCCTGCAACTTCTGTTGTGTAACTTCAGGTTATTTAAAACAGTGACAAAGGATTTTCCCTTTTGGCCGTGACCTTTTAAACTGAAGGAAAGCAATAGCAACAAAGAAATAAAACAATCACTCCTAAGTGCTTTCAGTTTGAAAAAAAAACCCTAAAAAACCACAACACCCAAACCGAAAAACACCAGCAAACCAAAAAACCAAACCTGAAGTGAAGGGATATTTTTCCTAGACTGCTCTAGAGATTGAATCTGTGTTTTTCAGTTCTCAGTCCCCGTTCCCAGTTCTCAGAAGAGAGCGCAGTCAGTGGCAGGAACATCCGAGGAAGGCACAAAGCCCTGCTTTCAGACTAGGCAGCCAGCCAGCCCTCCACCCTGAACAAGCCAGGCAAGGGCCATGGGGATGCAGCTGCATTTTTAAAACATTCCAGGTCAGTATTTTAGCTTTACTAGCATGGAAACTGGGCTTACGGACTTACTTCCAGGAAGCTGAGGATTGAGCGTGCAGAGAAGCGGTTCCCTGAGCAGACTCAGCTATCTGTGTCTGAGCTAGGCAGGCACATGCCTGGATACCTGCCACATCACAGGCACTGTGCTTACCCAGAGCAACACTCCATATTTCTGTCTGGGACTATCTGACAAGAAACATACATGGGAACATTATTCAGATCTCTGTTTTTTTCTTTCCCTGCAATACAAGGCACCTTTGCCTGGGTACGACAATATCCTGGCTTTGCAGCCCTTCCTACAGGACTAGGTCTATGTAACCTGCCTCCCTTTGTTCAGGGCACACAAAGCAACGCTGGGAGCACCAGCATTAAAAGCAATGCTCATCGTTACCCACAAGGTCTCCCTTATGGGCTATAAACTAAAGGTATCCAAGAGCACAGCCACCATCTTTCTGATCCTCATTTCACCTATTCCTAAGTGACCAAATGCTGCACAACATGATGCTGATTTTTATCTCATTCTGGATATGGCTACTGCCAGGCACTGATCAGGAACAGAAACTCAAGTATAGAGGCGAGAATTCACTAACTACCTGGTATTTATGTAGTAATACTGGTATCAGTTAAAGAAAATGCTCCGACACAAAGAAACAAAACCAACTCACCTTAGTTGTTTGCAGTCTTCCCGCTACACATGGGGCTTTGCAAGCAAAAAGGCAGTGGGCCAAATTCTCAGGAGTGCTCAGTTCCCACTAAGAATCACCTCTTCAGTGGTCAATTGGGAGTTAAGTGCCAAGCTCTTTGGGAAAAGGTCTCTCAAAGTAAAACAACTGAAACTGCTCAAGACTGAGCAGAGTCCTTAATAAAAGGAAACAGGCCTCAGCTTCCTTCTACTTATCATAGAAGCCTAAAGAGTGTCTAAGTGGTATTTTTAATTTTAAAGCACCTAAGGAACCTGGGATACTAAGAAACTTCAAAAGTAGATGGGCAAGCCAGTCCCTTCACCACATCACTGGCTTCAGGAAACCCCCGACCTTCAAAGCCCTGAGGCATAAAATATTGGAGACACTAAGCAAGCACTGGGCAATCATAATTAGCCACTTATATGCACATCAACTTTGCCTGCACTCTCCCATGCCAGACAAACTGCCCTACTTATAAAAAACCCATAACGGATCTGCCAGAGGCAATAAAGCCAGTCAGGGCCAGAACAGGATTAAAGATCTAGGGATTTCCAGTCCCCTGAAATACCCATTAAACTGTATTGCCCTGGTCTGTTGCCAGCTATTAGGAAATTACCCTAGCAAGGAGCATTCCAAAGAGAACTTGCAGACAGGCTCAAGCTCTCCTACAAACCATATTAACTAAATGGCCAGTTTGGCTAGGGAGCAATGTTATAAATACTTAAGCTGCAAATTAAAAGCCTGTTTGAGAGCTGTGCTGTCAAGCTGGTTGTCATCTTTGCTGCAGCATCACCAGTACATGAGCTTGTTTCACAGCTAAAACCTACAAATCCCACCCCTATTTGAAGTGCGAGTCTCTGGGAAAGTTACTGACTGTCCCCTGAATTTGCCAGAGTCGAGTTGGTCTGTGTGCAGTTTAGGACGTGGGACCAGATGTCTCCGCAAGGCCCGATTCACACTGCGGGAGGATGACACAGTGCCAGGAGATCTCTTCCTCCACTGGAAGCAAACCATGGTGCGTTCACTCTGCTTCTGGCCCCACAGGCGGGCAAGGCTCACCCCAGTTTGTCCCTCGCTGTCCAGGCTAAGAGCTTGAGCCCCATGGCTGAGGAGCAGTTCAAGGCAGTCGCACTGGCCCGCAACAGCAGCGGCGTGAAGGGCGGTCCTTCCGAGCGGGGTTCGGGAATGCAAGTCTGCACCTGCGAAAAGCCACACAGTGGAATGTGACAAAGCATCCGAAAGGAGGCAATGCCACCTGCGGGCCACAGCACACAAGTATTTTTCCAAAGGCAAATGCAGTTTGTTTTAGTCACGTCTAACAAACCCCTCTAGTGAACAAACGGCCCTGCCCTTAGCTCAACACAGCAATTGGATGTTCTTCATTCAGAGCAGCATCTCCAGTTTGCCACAGCTGGGCATGGCCACTCTTATCTGCACTCCTTACTGGGAGACGATGTCCTTTAACAGGGACAAACTTTGAGGAGGTCAGGCTCAAGAACCTGGATTGAGGGGAGCACCCTTAGACAAGGTGGGATTTCCTCCTCAGCACTCACTTCCCATGATTTAAAGAAAAAAAAAAAAAAAAAAAAGAGATGAACAAATGTCTTTTCATCAAGAGACATCCCCTCATTCAGGACAATCAAGTGACCTTAGCTGACCCAAAGCACTGTCATTTGCCCAAATGGAGACTTCTGGGGGAAAAAAGGATTATTTAGTAGCAAAACAGAAAATCCTGAATGTTAAAGCTGTAGAACTAGTGCTACAACTCTTCCTGCATTTCACTAGCCAATAAAGCACTAAGCAGGACTCAAAAACTAAACATTTTTAAATTAAAATGCCAATAAATAAATGAAGAGGGAAGTAAAAAAAAAAGCTTCAGAATCCTGTTTTCCAGTATGAATTTCTCTAACACTGGAAGTCATTACACTCAGCAAGAACAGCAATTTTTGACTGTGTCTAAGTGCACGAGAACTGATGTGCTGAATACATTCTCCACCTCAAATACAGGACACGCGAGGCCATTTGGGTGAATTCCTAGAGCCTGGGCAAGGAGGCAGGTGGGATGCTCTGCAGGTACAGCCAGAAGAGAATTGCTCTGTCTAAGAACATTACCATGTCTCAGAAGAAAGCTGACAGTTTCAACATGACCTCTGTGGCTGGCAACAAACAGTGCCACAAAAGCTCGGTGTGCTACCCATTTCTTTTTCTGCTCTGGTCCCAGTAACTCTGCATACGGCACGGTGCTCTCAAAGGCCTCTGTCACTCCCAGATGGGCTAGCTGCGGAATAAACACAAACCTTTTAGTCTCTTAAAAAAAGAAAATTATCTGATTCTTTTTAGGTATCAGCAAAGTCTCGTATCTGTAGTTGGGAGATGCTCACACACTGCACATATCACTCCAAGACCAGCTAAATAAAACCTGCTCATTCCTTGGTCTTCTACCCCATCTTGATTCTCTGCTATCTAATGATATTTATTCATAGCCACACCTTGGAGGGAACATTAATTTGGGTTTTCCTTTTGTATGTAGCTAAGTGGAACAAAAAAAAATAAATAAATTGTGAAGTTCCTTACAAGGCAGATGAGACTTTGGGCCTTAATTCCAGCAAGCAACTCATAAACCTAAGCCAGTTCAGGAATCAGCCCTGTATCACACTCCTTCCCAGAGGGAGCTTTTCTGCTAATAAACCCAAACACATCAGTTCTAAAGTGTTGCTGAGAGGCCTCTTGGGAACAATCTCCAGGTGCCTCATGCTGCTGTTCTTCCTAAGAAACCATTTCCATGGTGGGCTACATCTTCCACAGTCCAGCATAGTTTTCTCATCTAGGAAGTGGAAGCACATTATTATAACAGCTGTTTGGTTATCTCTTAAGGAAGGTTGGGTTGTTGAGGGTTTTTTGGATGTTTTGGTTTTTTTTTCCATTTGAAAAGCAAAAGTATCAAAGCAGCTTTCTGTGGAGCTATTAAGCCAGTACACCTTCCATTTCAAAGGAGACTTACTTGTCTTTGTGGCATATCTTTCTGTTTCTCACTCTACACTGAGTAGGAACAATCTTCTTTAATACACAGGGAACCCAAAACATGGAGGAATACCAAACCAACAATTTGCCCAATAGCAAAATACAAGTCATTTGTGGCACGAGGCAGAACAGCTGCTCGCCAGTGAACCGCAACACTACACAACAGTTAACAAAAGGAAGTGAAGAAGCCTGAGGTATCCAATTCCAGGGGCCGGGGAAACACAGAGGAACAGAATGTGATTAGCCAGATTGGAATTTAGCCAGGGCAACAGAGATAATGGCTCTTTATGAAAGGTGCCAAAGGATATTTCATGAACACATCTGTTCAGGCCTAAAGGTTTGCAGTACAAATCAGCTAGAGTACCTTGTGCTTCTGCTGAGACAACATTTCAGTCCAAACAAGAAAGCAGCACGTCCTCTATCAAAGCACAACAGAAACTATTTGTTCTATAAAAAAAAAAAAGTCAAAGCTTTCTTACTAGTCAGACTCAACAGGACTGCAAACACAAGATAGTCCATAAAGTAGCACCAGATAAGGAATGTCTTCCGATTCTTGATTTTGGTACTGTCACATTATGAGTCCCATTCTTACTCTGGAGCCAGCAAGGCCAGAGTTTCTGCCTCTGATTCTCATAACAGCCAAGTCACTCAGCCTCATCAGGATAGCCAAGAACAGATAATCTCAATCTTCTAATGATTGTTTTAAGATAACCAAGAAAAAGGTCTTGTCTACACATTATTTACACAGCCTTGTTTACTGTGCATTATTTCTCCTACCACTATGAAAAACACTGGAATTAAGTATCTTTTGTTGATAACACGTGATCAGAGTAACACAGCAGACAGATGAATGCAAACATTTTTCAGCCATCAGGATAAACAGGGACAAGAAAAGTAATCTGAAAATATACTCCTATTGGTGACACAGAAAGTTAGAAAACGGTGAAAAGAAATTGTACTCCAGTGTATGTGGCATCTACCAGTAACAGCAAAAAGAAGTCTTGTTTCCAAGTTGAACAGACTGCATTAGGGATGTACTCCTCAGCTCTGCATTACCAGCCCCCTCCAAATTACCGGTCATTGTCAACTGTTGCCAATACAGCTGAACTACTTCATTTCTATGGCAAGCCTCTTTCATCAAGACTTCCCCACTGTTTGCTCTGTGAAGTCTTGCCTCATAAGAGTACTTAGACCGTCAGCAACAAGCTCTTGCTTTTCCACATAGAGTACCCCAGCCATTCACAAAAAGCAATGGAATCAACCTTCATAGTCTCTCCTTTTGCAGCAGCTGCCACAAGACGCCCCCAGCCATCCTGTCGCCAGATGCGCATTGTAATCATTCCACCAGGGACAATAACATTGTCCTCAAACGTAGACTCATCTGGCAGATCTGCTGTAGGGAGTTAGAAGAGAAAACCAAGTCAACATATCCTCAGAGAAGACAACCACCAGCTTTAAAAAAAGATGAAATAAAAGTTAGAAAGTTAGATGGTGACAGGATTCTTTTAGCTGCGCTGATGTTCTCTGATTTTACTGTCACAACGCATCAAGGAGACCCCAGCTTCAGTTGAGCCAAAGCTATGAAAACAGAAACTCCCAGCGTAGAAAAGGCTACAGTAATGCTTGTGTCATAAGCTGCTTTTAACCCACAGAAAGCTGTAGTTAACATGTGAAGTACCAAGACCACAGGAGAAACATACCTGTGTGTATCCAAACACACGTGGTGTCCTTATTCTAAAAAGAAAGCACCAAGTTTGTTTGATCTTAGAACGCAAATAATAAGAAGATTTGTTTTGTTTTAAATACCAAGTTTAAACAAGTTTCAAGGGCTATCTCTGCTTGTTACCTCCAAAGCCAAGTTCTCCAACACCACACATTTGGCTCATGTAACAGGAAAAAGACTCTGCTCCAGACAATCCTAACTGGAGAGGTTGGCCACAGCCCCACTACAGCAGTTCCAGGCTGAGGTAAACCCGCCAGGTACTGGCACTGACCACTGACAAGGCTAAGCAGGAATTTAAAGGTCAGCACTTGCAATCTCTAGCCTAAAAAGTAGACCATTATCTTTAAGTAGAAAGCAAAGTTAAGTGTTAAGAGCTGGATTTCAAGTGCAGTAGAGTAAAAAGAATGCAGAACCCGAGCCTTAGTCCAGGAGCTAAACATAGCCATAATTAGAAGGTAAAGAGATCGCACAAATAATCTCCAAGAATCCCAAAGGTTACAGGTTCTCACCTTCATCCAGGTACTGAAGCCGCTGGAAATGAACCGGGATCCCAGTCAACAATTCTAAATGGGATTTAAGCTTCTTCAGAGTCAAGTCATTTTGGCATTGAGGCAGTGTAAAAATTTCATTAGTTTCGGCCAGATGGAGCTGGACACTAAAAGTCTGCAGGGGCAAGGAAGGCATGGTGGTGAAGTAGTCCCTGGCCAGGAAAAGCTCATGAAACTCGCCTCTTCAAAAAGGCTCAGACATTTTATAAGGACAGGGTTCTAGGTTTGGTAGTAATTCTTCCCTCCCCTAGACATTCCCCTTGCATCATTAAAGCCTCCCAAGTAGAGATCTCCCTGTGTATCATAAGAACCTTACAGTATCCAAGCAGCATAAACTGACATCACAGGAGTGCAGTCAGTACGTGTGATGTAACTGCCTGTATGAACTTACCAGGGACCTCCACAGAAAGTAACACACCAGAGCAGTTACAGAAAGATTTTTGTTCCTGCCCATCTTTTGATTTTTTAGTAAGATGACATTAGCTTACTAGAAAGACAAGTAGTAGAGAAACAAAGTACCAACTCGCATAAATACCCAAAGTTGCTTATATTTTCTGTTCCTGTTTTCTTTGTTAAAGTCTATATCTCAATCTATGTGTTTAGTCTAATGGACAATAAAAACATCATACTGCTGTTTAATTTGCGTTTCCCCAAACTCAAAGTATGTGGGTAGACTTTACTGGGGGGTATGGAGTGTTTACTCTCCACACTTTCACATTAGCTAAAATCCTGCAGAGAGAAGAGGGGAGAGGTCGGACAGAGGAAAAGCTACTGCAGTTCTCTGGACATCTAATGGATTTTTTTACTATACAGCATGATGACTTCCACACTCAACTCGGGTTTGACAAACGACAGCATTTACACTGGAGAGAGGTTTCATTAACTAGAAGAATACACTCACATCCCACCTATGACAAAAGTCAGTTACCACAAGTTGGTTTATAAAACAGTCACAGGATTTATTGAGATAAATACAAATAGAAAGTTACATAGATTCTCTATTCTGACACACAAACGACACTTCCAGAGTGTCCCCACTTAACTGGGTTCTAAACAACACTGTACAGACACAACTGCCTCTAGGGCAGCACTGACCGATGCCAAGTGTGTACCACACACAAGATACCAGCGAGTCTGGATGCTGAGCAACATGACCAACAGCCTTTGGATTACAAGTGCCTGATAATTTCCTACAGCATCCAAGCGATATTGCACCCACTAACATCATTTTTGTGTTCCTTAGCTAGAAATGTGTAAAAGTGATGATAGTTACTGCTGTTGTGGAAGTGGATCAACTACTGAACTTTGATCCATCTGGCTTTTAAAATACATGGTTTTGCATAATTTAAACAACCCAGAGAACTGTATGTGAACACACTGCTTTACTCATCATTGCATACGTTTGTCTAGTACAAGACATAAAGTGCGGTCTTTAGTCATGCTGAAATCATCTCTAGGTTAAAACTAAACCAAAAAGACAAACCTTGTAAAGGATAAACTTGTTTAATAGACCTGCACATAGTCTACAAAAACCCCACCCCAAAACTGTGATATCCCCCATTAGTGCATGCAACTGGATAGTTTTAACAAAGAGTTTGTAAGCACTCTACTGAAATCATATCATTTAAAACGGACATGATTTCTGGAGGCAGAGGTACCAAAATATTGTTAAAAACAAAGAACTTTCTTTAGCCTTTTAGGGAACTTTCATAGCTAGTGGCTTACTGCTTAGACATATTATAAAACCTCTTAGTGAACACTAACCAAACATGCCAACACCTACGGAAGCTTCTGTTTTCCAGTGGATTACTGCAAGTGAAGGTAACTAAGATTATGTGACAAACAGAAACCTAGGTTGGGTTAATGTTCAAAGTGTTTAATTTATATACAATAGATATCAAACATACTTACATATACACACACTTAAAAAAATCTGTTCAGTGCTGAAAAATTTAATGAACTGATAAAAAAAAAAACACAACAAAAAAACAAAAGTAAAACCTTGTCAGAAAGGCCTTAGAAAATTTGAACTGTTAGAAAACACCAGTATAATGCCAGCATTAGAAAAAGATACTAGAACTAGAAAAAATTAACTTGAGGGGTCTTTTTGTTAAGAAATTACAATCATAAAAAGTCTGTACTGAAGAAGCATTTGTTTTAAATTATAAAAAAGTTGTAAAAAATTAAATGTAGAATGTTGCAGAGTTTACAGAGTTTGTCTGTTTGCTGGAAGAGTAGTGAGAGCGGTCATATAATTCTGCCTGCAACTTTCAAAAAGCATTTTGTGATCTCACAAGAAATCAGTTTGTTACAAATACTGTACATATTATAATACAAGACTAGTTAAATGAACATACAAAACTGAGCCCTCCAAAAATACAGAACTCAGCTAAGGAACCTACTTGCTGTCTGGCAGACAAGCCAGATTTCAAGCAAAACTAAAATGGAAAAAGTGATTTCTGTGAAAACCTTCACCCATGTGAGCTACTTACTAGTGAAGAAAGGGGGAAAATGACACAGGGATTGTATTCACAGAGATAAAGTAACATTACATGAAACCATCCTTTCAGTATTTAAGCATAATTTTTTCACCAGGACAAAGTTCTAATCCACAATCTAAAAGTAAATGTTTTCTTTTCCAGGCCCCACATTATCTGCAGATCTGGGACACAACAGAAGACAGGATCCACCAAAAACTATTAGCTTTATAATTTTGAAAACTGGTCAGAAGCCATCAAATTTTATCAACAAAACTTTGTTCTGTCTGTGTATTTCTTTCATCTGTAACACCTGCTCAAATACACAGAAGAATCCTGCTTAAACTCAAGGATCTCAGTAATCTTCATTTGGTTTTTTTGGGATATTCTTACCATACAATCAACAGATGTTCTAGAGCAAACTGCATCAACACCTTTCCCCTGAATGTTTCTTATCTGGGGGTTTTCAGAGTTTAGAGGACTTCTATTTCTTAGGAAAAATGGTGGGCCGTTTGGGATTTGACGTTGGACCAGTTAGAAGGGGTTTTTGAATGGGGTGTGTACATAAAACAAACCAACAAAGACTCCACTCTGTAATAGTACGGAAACAGCACATGCTGCAGGAACTGAAGCCCTTAAACGAAACATGCTTTGCTATGGCAGAATGAGGAATTTTCAGTTGGGGAAATTTACAGTCTACCTACGACTATACGAGCCTGCAGGAGTAAAACCAGACATGTTGGTACAGCTCAGAAACAACAAATTAATAGAAAAGTCACAATATACAAAGAATCATGAGCTCCCTGTGCGTTGAAAAATATCACACTGTATCCAGTAAAAATGAACCATGCCTTAATTCTAGCAGAGTAACTATAAAATGAAATGATTTGAGCTTTTTGCCACTGATACAGAATTAAGTTCATCATTTTTTGTTAAAACACAAAAACTATTCACATATATACACTTCTGTTCATTTAAAATGTAGTACTTGCAACAGTACAAAAACTACAGTAGAAGTGATGAAAAAATTATCTTCATGTAAGTTTGCTACAACCAGCTTTTAAGATTTAGAAACTGTTTTAAACTTATAGCAGACTGCTCTACTCCTGGAAATGTTTAGTTAAAAAATGAAATATGAATTCCAATGACACCAAAACACTGAGCATGGTGTAAGACTTTACACACAATACTTAACTGCAGGTGAGATCAGTTACCAGCCACATTCACAAACAAAAACCAACAAAAGAAATTCCTCACACATATCAGACAGACACCTGTAGATAACGTATGGTCATGACAGGAATATGGTAACACTTCAACCGATCTTTTCAGGCTCAAGTAACAAATAATTCTTATCTGTCCACATTATTCAAACTAACTGCAAATATAAGGTCAATAACCATTTGGATGTTCAGCATTTACTGCAGAACACCACATTAGTTTTGTTTTTCAATGGTAGTGTTGTCCATGTTACCCTGTTTCAGTTTTATGGTGGCAAAGAAGGACACATCTTGATCTCTGTCAGATTGCAGGGCTAGAATAGTCTCTTCTGCAGCTTCTAGATGAGGATTGCCAACATTTTTAAAGTAAGCTAGAAAAAGAGGAGAAAGACAATTTTAGTCAAAGTCAAAAGAATAAACCCTGGGGCGTAAGTAGTGCAGAAATACAGAGGATGCCAAAAACATCTGGGGTAGCTCATCCAATTTATAGGCTCCCAAGAAAAACTGTAGGAAAAAAACTGTAGGAAAAAGCTAAGGAAGCTGACAGAGAATGAAATATGCTGCTTCTTATTCATCTTATTAGGTACTTCAGTATTTCTAAGAGAAATTCCTTTTGTTGAACCCTAAATGGAAATGCAACAACAAGCAAAAGCAAGCTCAGGAAGCTGCCACTGTCAGTGCATTACAAAACATTCTCCATGCTTTGTTCTGAAAAAAAAAAAAAAAGACAGGAGAGGAGATGTCTGTGCATCTCCCTTTGAAAAATCAAAGATCGAATGCTTTTTGTTTGTTTTTGAGGAATTCTTATACAGGATATTATAGCAGCACACGGAATTGCATTCTTTCCTAGTACAACCATTACCTTAAGACTAAAATGGCAAAGCAAACCATTTCAGAAAAAGGTTTAACACTTCTCCTGAGGGATTCCAAAGACAACTATTTCAGTAACATAAAGGTTTCAAAAATATATCCCAATAATCTAATGTGATGTTAAAGAAAAAAATACAAAACCAAAAAACACAGAACCCCAGCGTATTTGCCATACACATCACAGACAAAAAATAACCACCTGCAGCAGCATCCAGCAAGTGCTGTGCTCTCGCTCTACCCAAGGACGTCACTGCCCTCTGGTGAGGAAATGCAGCATTTGCCAGGCTGTTGAAGCGGCACTTTAAGGATGATGATCAAGTACACTAAACCAGAAAAGCCACCTCAGCATACGTCCCTAAATCTATAGTCCTAAATCTGAACCCAAACGCGGTATTCCCGATTGCAATGTATAACTCTGCTTTCAGTATGAACAGAACCAAACAGCCTTTTACCAGCTGCAAGAATTCATCAAGAACTGCAGGGGCAGAGGACAGCACGTTCGTGAAACAGTTCTAAGCAGATTAATAACCACACCTTTCTCCAGTAAGGTCTGTCTCAGAGCCTTGGCAAGCAGAACCCTCACGTTTGGCACAGGATCTGAAGCAAGACTTAAAAGACTGGGGAGTAAGTGTTCAACAAACTGGTCGACAGGCATACATTCCTCTTCTACTACAGCCTACGGGAACACAGAACACAAGAAGCAAGATCGATGTTAAAATACACTATTTACAATTCCTTTCTATCTTGTCCCTAATTTGGCTTGTCTATTTAAAAATTATCAGTGTTTAACTCCGAACAAATATGCCCGATGTTGGTGAAATAAGTACAATCCTTGAAATCCTGTCATGAAAATGGGTCTTACCATTCTACAGTTCACCTGAAAGTGACGCAACAAGAGCATGTAACTTTCTTTGAGCTATATTTTAGGTAATGCTGCTCTCTTCTCTGTGTTCACCTTTTTCCCCTTTCAACATTCAACCCTTGCTCCTCATTGCTACTGCAGCAAGCATTTTTGGATTGAAGCAGGGTGGTTAAGTGGAAGTAAAGAGAGAAATAGCTCCTGGCATCTAGCACCCATTGGTAGTTGGAAGAGCACTTGTAAAATCCTAGGCATGTCATAGCATTAGAAAATGCATCTCCATTTACAACTTCATTCTTGACTTTGCTACTGGGATGCCAGAAAGTACAAGGACCAGCTATCTCAGCTGGAGGCACGTACCAAAACAAGGAGCTCAGCTTCCAAACTGGATAGCCCCGTGCTAGTACTGAGACCAGATCCACTATGCTACTGTCTCGTGACCCCACAGAATCACAGAACCCAATAAATAACAAAAACCACGTGTTGAAATTTCAGTTTTGCCCACATTGCCGAAAAGCCCCACGCTGGCTCCAAACTACACATACACATAGAACACAGGGAGAACATTCTAACCTGACAAATGAAGGCAAAAGCTTGTCTGCCAACCCACTTGGAGCAGTGACGAAACCGCACGACAAGCTCATTAATGAAATTTAATCCCAGGGCATTTGCATTGTTTGTATAGAACTTCTGTAGTATCGATACAACCTGTGAAGCAAAGGAAGGGAGAAGGGAAAAAAGTGGAGGGGAAAAGGAGAGATGAGACTTAAGCTGTAGCCCTTAGAAAGTTAAAAAAGCATCTTTTCATTTCAACCCCAGAAAGGGACACCAAAACCATATTCAGTGTAATCAGCTCTGCCTGCAGGATTTAATACAGTGTTGGAAAATAAAGCTCAGGAGTTTTTTTAAAAAAGCTGTTTGTTCAGGTGAAACAAACAAACAAAAAGATCCAAACAAAACCAAAAGCACTAAAAGACATTGAAACAACTGTTAAAATAATGCCCCTGGCACATGAAGAGAAAGAAGAGGTTGAAGGAATCTTTCTACTCACTCCAGATATCTATGGGATGGCATTATCATGATGTTCATAAATTAAATAAACTTTGAGGAAAAAGCAGTAACTATTATTGTTTTTTGGTTCCATCCCCCCCCAAAAAGGGGGCGTGGGATTTTCTAATCCTGGTTTTCATCCAGTTGAAAATACATTTATCATTCACATACAACCGAGAAGATTCTAATACTTATGGAAGTCTGACTCAAAATATTTTACAGTTTTCATTTCACTTTCTTCTGTATTGTTTACCACAGCTACTGAAACATATCTGTATTCACCCTGCTTGTCTAAACTAAGACAGAGTGATTTCAGGTATCCCTCTCAAGTATCATTTTCCTCCTCTCCTGATAGGAAGTGAACTAAATCCCCTACCAGCTTGAAGGAGATCCACCGAACTTCTGAAACTTTATCAGAGCAGAGAGTTAGTGCAATGTGTCTTAAGTATTCATAGACATCACTGGGATTGTAGAGCTCCAGTATCAGGATCAGCTGCCTGCAACACAAAGACAGGGACTAACTGTAGCAAGTGCAACACCAAATTGCTCTGATTATACCATCTGTTAAACTTAAGGAAGAACCATTCGGAGCCTCAAAAATACCACGGTTATTACAAAGCACTAACAGTTAGTTCCTTACTTTATAAAGGTGCACACACGATGCTTTAATCCATCAAGCAGTTCAAAAGAAACTTTCATCCAAACTAGAGGTACCAATGAATGAAAATTATCTCAAGTAACAAAAGCTACAACAGAAGTACAATGTGTCTTTTCAACTTTAGAGCAACATCCTACACATTCTTGAAAAGTAAAAAAATAAATATTTTTTCAAAATTTAGATTTCTACACCAAAGTATCTTCAAACTGCTTCATGTTCCAGCCACACCACTGCCAGTATGTTACCAGCAGCCATGCACAAACCAAGCACACGGTGACGGCTCTCCACTAGATGTCAGGGAACTGCTATGGAACATCCTTCCACCACAGGGAGACTGAGTCTGTTGTGCCAAGCTTCTAACAGAGAGTAAATCCTCAACAGCCCAAACAAAGGAACGAGGTAAACATGAAGGTCAGGTTTTAGTTCAAACTATGGCTGTGAACATTCTTTGGGTGCTTCAAGGATCAACAGGGCTTCTACAGAAAGAATTCTGTGATGTTACTCTACCTCCATTATATAGCCAGTCATGTGGAAATGCCAAATAAACTAATTTAGAACTGTTTTGACTTTCATACGTTTTAGAAAAATTGTACATACATTTCACTGATTTTTACAAGACGGACTAGAACTGAATAAAATCTGAAACCTCACTGAATAATATCTATCAGATTGTCATATTTCATAAGCTGCAAGCAAACCAGGTCTCTATTTTATTATAATCAGACATGTAAGTTTTAGCCACACTTGATTACAATACAGCTTAAAAAAACCCCACACAAATAAACCCCCCAAAGAAACAAAGAAAACCACCAAAAGACACCAAAACAATCCAACAGCCAAGTGGCTTTTAAGTTCAGTTCCTTAAAGGCTGGTTGCAGTCTTTTAGCTCCTAAATAGGGTGTGCTAACTTCTGAATGCAATTACCTATCTCCTACTTGCAATATAGATTAAAAATCAGAAGTTAACAGAATTACATACTCTGCCAGTTCGTAACGAAACCTCCAGTTCCTGCTGTTATCAGTCACCACAAATTCTTGAAGCTGGTAAAGATACTCTCGCCTTTTGTCTACATGAAGTAACTAAAGGAAAAGACATGACTAGTGTAAAACTGTTGAAATTCAATACTTGCAGTTCTCTTGTGCATTACTCTATTCACACCTATGTGCATTTTCCTACCTGAAAGCAAGTGATCATTCATTAAATGCTTACTAAAAACTGCACAAATCAGCTGAGTGTCTGATTTGTGCAAGACTGACATCCAAAAAAAGTCAGTTAAGTCACTGTTTCTGCAAGGACGCCTGCCGAAGCACCATCTCTGGGCCCCAAGACTAAGCAACCAAAAAGTATAAGGATCTACGTTTATTATGCAGCAGCCCACCAGGATCTGCTCTCTTCTCTCTCAGACCCCGACACAAATTGCTCATGGCCCAATTTTCCATCTGGACTGCACAAAATACCAATTTATTTACAAGAGCTAGGAGTGTTTACAGCCACATTTAGAAAGGGTTTTTGGTTTTGACATTCTGTTGGGGTGTGAGACCGAAGAGAAGTGAGATACCTTAAATGGCAAACACAAAATGGCAATATTGCACAAAACTAAACAAGTAATCAGCTATCGATAGTTGCAAATCTCATTAAAAGCTTGTAATAAAATGGAGTAAAAAACAAAACAAAACAAAAAGTTATCTTGAGAAACTAAATTATACCTTCCTACCTTCAGGAAGTCATACAGATGTTTAAGGACACCAATACGCACTTCATCCAGATCTTTCAAGAATCCATTGAAAATTGGCACCAGATCAGCAGCTGTTAGCTGATCCCCCAGAATAACTGCTAGTTCATGTATGGAGAAAGCTAGCGTCCGACGTACCTTCCACTGCGAGCAATTTAAAGAGTGAATTAGATTAGGCACCATAATTAAAGAAGCTTTTGAACTACAACTAAGAGAGCTGAAGAAACAGGGCTAGTTATGCAGCAGCACGAAATGTCAATCGTATTTATGAAGTCTGATTTACATCTTGAGTTTTGTATTTTCAGTGGACATTTAATACTTGGTAAGAAAGTATACGGTGTTATATAACTTTGATGCAACAAACTGAACAATAAAAGCTACTAAAAATTCTGATTTATTTTTTTTTTTACCTGTACATCTGACGCCAGCGTCTCGTACGTGTCTTTCAGGCAGTGCCAGTTCTGCCTGCCCAGTGTTAAGGCCACCCCAGGAAGACTATATGCACAGTGTTTGGCTATTTCAGTATCAACAGTCTGGGCTCGAGCTGGATCGGTCATTGACAAGTACTGGTCAAGTAGAGGCTGAGGTATGATATCCTATAGAGACAGACAGTATATCAGCACCATGTACTTTCCTTTGAGATCAGAAAGAAAATACAGCTGTTGTGCTACAGTATTCTCCTGCTACTAACTATCTGGCAGCTAAACACAAACAGTGGCAAGACATCCCTTCTGGGGGATCAAACTGAAAAATTCTTCTTTGCTGAAGACAAACAGTATATCCCATGACAAAACAGTACTGTCAGTTCCTACCCTGGTTGCACCAGAAAGGCAGAATTTTTCTAGCTTTCTGATTTAAAACAGAGTTCTCCTCAAATGCTCAGAGCAGTTCTTTATATTCTGCAACTGACCAATTGCAAAAACCACCACCTATCTTAAGGATAAGATAAATTGTATCCAGTAGTCCAATAAAGCAGTTAGATGCTATTTTCATCACCTGCAATTTTGACTTGTCATCTTCAAAGGGTGGATTCTTTTCTTCCTCTTTCTTTAAAAATACATTGGTTCCTCTGTGTTGCTCCTCTGAATCCTGTAAGAGGGTATAATAGCTAGTGACACGAATTTGCCTTACTGCTGTTGGGGGTATTTCAAAGCATCCCACTACAGACCACCACAATTCAGATACACAATAGCCTTGTACAGGCAAAGCCTTGTTCAGTACGTTTATCCAAGCACAAAAAGGCAACAAGATTGCCCAGGAAGACACACACTATTAAGACCGTAGCAGCAGCAACAGGGGGAACAGTAGTTGGATCTACTACAAAAAGCACTCTAACTTAACACAAACCCAAAAGTCACACACGTTCTGAATGGTTACTTTTACAATCTTACTTTTTACTCTTACATTGTTTTAGTTCTCAGCATTAAAGAAATTACGTTAAACAAGACAGCTTAGCAATTACTCCAAGTCAGTCAGTACCATGATAAAAGCTTTACTTATTTCATAATGTTCTGCTGGAAACTCCAAAGCCTACCAAATTATGACGCATACATCTCTCCCCTAGTATCAACGAAAAAATTCAAAATAATTAAAAAGTTTAAAAGACCAAAACTATATGAAGTTGGAAGTCTCACACAGCATTTTACATTTCTGTTCATACAGGTTTTGTGTGCAGTATTTGTTCAAAGACAAAGCTCTTTTTCATATTTCACAATTAGTGCCAGCATATTTAAATATTGTGCAAACAAATATTTTTTTGTCCTATCTGCACATCATAATCAAGAAATAGTAACCAGGAAACGTGTCACCACCTGATTCAACCTCCTGTCTGGAGATAAAAGGCTAATTTTAGATCCATTGCAGGAAGAGGTGGGACTGTACTTGGTACATTTCATCTGAAACAACTAATAGGAGACTACTGCAAAGCTAACCCTTTAGGTATTTTCTGTGCAAGCAGAAATAAGAGCCTTCCCTATCTTTTTTAATTGAAGTAGCATGCGATGGTTATGTTGTTGTAGTGTTCAAAGGCCTTAGATCGGAAGTGGGTCAGTTATACCAGGGACTACATGAACACACAGTACTTCAGCTGGTAAGGATTCGTGTCAGACATGGAGCACAATCCACACTTACTGTACTTTTCAGTGTCCTGGCAGCAGACTGATCACTGATGTTATCCTGGGAGGCAGGGGTTGAAAGACTGTCCTCCTCCACCTGGTTGCAGGTAGCATCTGAAACAGCTGTTTCATCTGAAATACTTTTGTTCTGAAGTTTGCTGCTGCTTTCTTCCATCTTTCTGGCCTCATATTCACCAACAGAATCAAACTGAGCAGCTCTGAGAGCAGCAGACAACACTTGGACCTGAGCTGTGTAAAGCAAAAAAAAAAAAAAAAGATTATTTAGTTTTTCTGTTGAACTTAAAACTTTACACTTGTAATCAGGTAATCTGAATGGATAAAAAGAAGCCCTGTGCTTTCTTTTTCTTCTGAGCTACACAGAAATGAGATATTAACAAACATTCGCTCTTAGAAAGGAAGAAAAAAACCTGAGGTGACTATGGATGACAGGCTTGTCAAGAGGGATTTGGCCCAGAAAACACAAGTGCATCCCAATACCAGGTTATCAGCAGTACGTTCATCAATGGGCTTGTATGAGGAGGCTAAGAAAAGATGACTTTAACTTAGGGCCATTCTCACTCAACCAAGTATTTGATGAACTCAGCTGATAACAGGTAGCTCTGTCCCTAAAACTACGGTACTTAGCTACAGTACTTAAAGACAGTTTTAACAAATTCCAACAAGCTTCTTTTGCTTTTGTAGTTTGATCTGATTGATTTGTTGTGCAAACAGGAGCTATGAACACTTCCCCAACTGTTCCAGAAATAACTCGGGTCTTGTGAAAAATGTTGTTGAGTAATTTCCTACTATAAGTCAGTATTCCAGGGCACCTCAGTCACTTTAGGAACACCAAGCCAATTAAAACGCAGCCCATTCACATTTTGTAAATACCAGAACACTGCTCAGAGAAAACATGACTTTGCTGTTACAGTCTCACCTTGAACATCTGGATCATCTATGTGCTCCTGTAAGCTTTCCAGAACTTTTTTTATTTCACTACTAGCAACACAGTTATTACATGGCACAGAGCAGCTATCTTTGTGCTTTTCAGTCTTGAACTGCAGCAGCTCCAGATCCTGACTTATGTCAGGCAGAGGAGGGCGCCAGTAGAGAAAAGTATTAAATAAATCCTCAGCAGACTGTAGCCTTGAGTTTGCTCCAGAAAAACTGCTGTCCTTAGTGACTTCTACGGCACCAGCAGCAACTTTGTCAGCCTGAGACAATGCAGACATATCTTCTCCAGGATTGGTACAACGATCTGAACTTTCTTCCCGTGTATCTTTATTTAGCTTCTCAGCCGAGCGCTCCATATGAATTTCAGCAGAAACCTCTTCAGTCAGCGATTCTGGTTTGATTTCCATCAGTTGTTCTGAACTGGTAACAGACACACAGTTATCAAATAAAATATTCTGTTACAATTCTTTTCAGATAAATCCTTCCTAAAAGATAGCATCAACTACAGCAGCTTATTTTCTCTGCAGAAATGCAGAATCTAGGTTACCACTATGCTTTATTTCACCGGTTTTCCTTCTACCCTCCTGTGAGGCCATCAAAGTGAATTTTTCAATAATGTGGCTACCCTCAGACACCGCGGGACCTCACTCTTTGTACCTTTTCTGAAGCTATATTCTCAAACTCAGATTTTTCAACCCTGAACAGCAGTTAAAAGAATTATCTTCCTTCTTCCCTCTTCCACATCTTTCCCATTAAGTATTACCTGGACAATGTAGCATTTGTGCTGGAGGACACTAAAGTTATATTGCTGTTTTGCTGACAGGAATTGGAATTGACATCTTGCATTGATGGTCGGATACTCAGTGTTCCATCTTCTCGAATGTAAAGACCAGCACTTGAAGGGTTTGCAAAGGTAGAAATAAATGGGCCAAGAGACTGAAAAGCAGCCTGACGAACCTGCGATAGCATAAAGGCAACCATGAGGATTCATGCAACTCCTACAGAATTAATACCTAAAGATTTTTTTTTTTTTAAACTTAGAATCAGTTGTTTCTTCCTCTAACAGCTTCACTTAATATCAAATATAACCAATCATCAATTACCAAATAAGTGACATCTAAGCAAAGGGTGTTAGAATATTAACCATGTATCTACAATCACAGCCAGGAAATGTTTTTGAAAGTTATCGATATGAAGGACAGGATTGTCTAGTTCAGCTAAGACCTTTAATACAAGCAATGTATTCTCAGAAGAGTGTTTATACTTATAAAAAGAATTTTTGATAGAAATCTTAAGTAGTATCTTATTTTTCCTCTTTTACAATCTTATTACAGGAGACTAGATTTTAGGACATTAGACGAATCCCAGCAAATTTAGGGTTACTTACCCATCTGCAAGTGTCACTAATAAGACTGATAAACAGGGGAGAGAGTTTGCTTCTGCGAACTTCTGGGGACGTGGTGTAAGATACTGCCATAAAGCATTCAGCACAAGCTTTTCTCATTCCCCAAACACTATCAGAACAGAGTTCAAAGAACTTGGGAATCTGACAAAAACAAGTGAAACCAAGACTAAACAAAGACACCAGCAAATTACTATCAAGGTATTTGTTTGAAAATTGGAGACAATGGTAAATCAAGAGAACGAAATGAGTAAAGAAACACAGAAGCATTAAAATTTTGTATTAATGGAAGAAATTTGAGAAGCTATGTCTGACATTTACTTCATTAGGGTTTTATGTATAAATGTATCCACTAGGAAAAAATAGAAAGAATTACTAACGGCCTATCTTTCCCAAAATTTTAACTTGACTGATTATCTAGATCAGGTCAAAAAAAAAGAAAGAGTCAGTAAATCTAAAGCATGTTTGTATGTGTCTATATATACATGTATGCTGCCAATTACATTTCCAAAAGTGTTTTGCAAAACAAGAAGTCTCCATTTCTATTCATTCCCAGTTTTGCTATAGAATTGCAACCAAACCTTCAGCCAAATCAATTAAAAAAAATAAAATATGCATGCACACTGATTAATTTACAGAGAAGACAATAAAAGCACTCATTATTAAACTTCTTGAACTAAGACATAAAAGTCTTGTGAATGGCTTTTGATTTTTACATACCAGCAGTCTTTCTGTGGCTTCCTGCCCAACTGCATTACAAATGTCACCAAAATTAGCTGCACAAATCTGAGAAATAAAAAAGCCATGAATAACATTCTGGCTCTCTTGAGCGCATTAATTTTATTATCAATTTCACTGTGCATTATTTATCCCATGTAACAACCGCACGTTTGACTATTCAAATTTCACCCATGTAACTACATCCTGTAACATTAACTCATCCCCAACAGACTCATTAGAACGAGCTTCCATAAGCCATATGCCTTTGAAATCAATAGTGATAAAGGTTTCTGCATGAAGAGTATCATCTACTTTAGCAATCATTTAAAGCAACTAATAAACCTACTCGATAGTTCAAATGACTACGAAGAGCAGCTGTCAAAACTGAAGCAGACTAAAATATGATACTAGGGTCAGGACTTAGGTGTACTGAGAGAGCTATGTTTGTTATGGCTGAGTCCAGCTTGAGTACTCTACTGAAGTTTAATCAAGGTCTCAAGTTAGTGCCATTTACAGTACATTACAAATGCTCTAAGTAAGGCAAAAGGGAAAGTCCCTCATGTTGCAAAAAGATGTTATCAAACTCTGAATTCCATTAAGATAAGACTGCGTTAATATAAGATTTATTCATTCAATATGCTTATTTAGAAGGCTGTAATGCAGCTCAAATTCCACCAAGTGCAGCTTATGTTAAAGACCAAGCTGAAGCTCTGCATGACCTTCAAGTCTAATAAAATATTAAGAATTCTTACACTACAAGCTTCCTTTTGTACTCAAGCAGGAATTAAAATAAGTCTTGCACTTGCAGAATTTTTTACACTTGCAGAATTTCTCCTTTCAATAATGGGGGGGGGGGGGGGGGGGTGTTGTG
>JANHFX010026573.1:0-19931 GCA_027560015.1 Chloroceryle amazona | reverse complement strand
GCTCCAGCGGGCACAAGGTGCGCACGCACGCACGAGCCGCTTCTGCCTCTGCCATCAAGCAGAAGTTCTTTAAATCCTGTTTTCTCAGTAAGCCAGAGCCAGCTGTTCTCCCTCTGGTGACTGTGGCACCAGAGAATCATCAAACGGTAGGGGCTGGAGATCATCGAGTCCAACCCCAGGAGAGCCAGTTTTGCCAGTGTAAAACAGAAAACTTTTCCAGTTTGGCTTACTGCAAATAAATGCATTTAGCTGTAAATGCACACAGTTACTGCAAATGTTTTCTGCTTTGATCTTTACTCTCCTCCTGTGGTATCTTACGCATCTTTCAGACTACTCTCAGGCCACGTCACAAGCACTTTATGTTGCTGTTTTCAAAAACCTGCATGGTAGATCTGCAAGGAGAAGGGTCTAGGTGTGTTTTGGGATCAGTCTCCTAAGCTGCTTTCTCACTGCCTCCCCAAAGCCCATTTTACTCCCACTCTTTTCACTTAATCTATGCAAAAAGGAAAGTTCAGCACAGAAGAAATTTACATGGCCCATCAAGTTATTAGCAGTCAAACTCCTGATTCCTCCTTATTCGCCGCGGGGCCCATTTCTCCCCCAAGACGTGCAGGCTTTGCTCCATAGGAGCCTGTGGCTGGAAGAGTCAAGGGCCTTGCTGTTCGGCTCCTATAAACACACGGCCAGGGACTGATGTTGGAAAACTTGAACCTGACGCCTGCATTTCTCCTGCCTTCTGCCCATGCAAGCCCTGCGTTCTTTTACCAGCTCCCCACAACAGCTGAAGGAGGAAAGGACAGCAGAGGGCTTGCTGCACACACCCCCTGGACCGCGGGGCCCGGCTGAGAGCAGCTCTGTCCTGTTGCTCTAGGGACAGGGCGAAGCGGGTGGCCGACGGCAGCGACCGCAGCCCCAGAACCTCCCGCGGGGCCCACGTGACTCCAAATGCAACACACTTCTCTGCCAGCACCAGCATCTCCCTCGGGAAGATTCAGTGCAGGGATCGAGGAATCGTAATAACCAGATCAACTGCTGTCAAATAAGCTCAGGCTCCTGTCTGGGGGTCTCTCACCGTGGTAGCCGCAGTCCACGCTCACGTTACCGTCGGCGCGTCGTGCTCAGGTGTATCAAACACGCGTGTGTGCTCACGCACATCTTTAACATGAATACGCACGGACGCAGTTCTCTCTCGTTCTGCAACTCATTATTCGTCAGACCAGGTAAGGCTTAAATGACCTCTTCCAGGGTCTGCTTTTCCATCCCCATTGTAGTGCTCCTGAATAGGCTCCCTTCTTTTCGTACAGAGCAGCAGCTGTTGAGCTCCAAGTCTTTTATGTCAAGTTGTGGGAAAGCTTTTGTGACACCATTTCACATGTTCCCCTCAAAGCTTGTGGATTATCTTTGAACCCACGTAATGCCACCTCTGAAACCAATCTTTTGCTCTGTGCACCCCTCTTGGGGGGATTCTCTGAAACAGAAACTCCCGAGTAGTAGCTCATTCCTTGAGCTCATTACTCAAGCGCGGGAAGAAGAAATGTGCCACTCCTGCGATCAGCAGGGTCCACGAGCAGTTTTGCTAGAGGCAGCTTCTGCTCCCAGATCAGCTCACTGATAAGCAGCTATGAGAACAGCAGTCATTTCCCTTCCACTACAAGTCACACAAACAGGCACTCCAGCTGTAGGCCAGCAAAGCTGTTTCAAGTCTCAGATGCCTTCCCTGCAATTACCTGCAGGACACCACAAGAAACTAAGCCCACATCCCAAGAATTTGGGTATTATTGCAAACCTGCAGCAGAGGCCTTTTATTCTGGGGGAGAACAAATTAACTTTCCATGACAGAGCTGTAGTAGAGCAGATGTGTGACGTGGTCTGCCTTGGTCACATCTGCAGGCTCTGGCAGCTCCTGAGATTTACCCAGTGCTTCTGAAGATGGGAGGGAGGGAGGTAAGAGCTGGGGTAGGGGGCTGCAGCTCAGGCTGAATGCCTTGCCACCCCACAGCTGCCACTGTGGGTTCCACCTGGGATCTCTGCAGCAGGATTTTACACATGAACCTCTTAGCTCTCCACTCAGCACCCTGGGGATTACGAAGAGAACTCGCCAGGAGCAGGCGTGCCAGCCTGAACCGCCCTACTCTCCTTGGTCGTGGTAAAACTCTGCTTAATTTGCCATCAGAGCATTTAGCTCAAGCTGAAAGAGAATAAAACCCTCTGTCTCCTTTCTTGCTCTGAGAAAGTAACTAACTTCCACAGACCTTGAAGGAATGAACTCAATGGGATAATGCCTACTGGATTGTTTTTCCAGGATCCCAAGCATGAAGTCCTGTTCCATGTCTGTCTACTCTGTGCACTTGAGATGCAATGGAACTTTTTTCTCCTGCTGTTTAGAAATTACATGGTTGGGCATCGTTGCTGCAACCCAAGCCTTTAGAATTCCTGCCTTGAACTACCACTGACTCAGTCCCTTACAAAAAGCCCCACAGCCCAGCAAAGGCAGTAGCAGCTTTCCTAGCAGGGATTCCAGAATGGATCTGCCACCCACAGTCAGCCAGTCCGAAGCCGAATGGAAAGGAGCCAGTTGTGCCAACACTCTGCCTGATCACACTGCGGTTGTGTGCTTGGCACAACCAAGCGGGCAGCGCTCAGAATGTCTCCTCTCTTAGGATCCAGACTGACCTCAGCCTTCAGCTGAGCAGCCTGAATGCTGAATAATCTGCTGTGGCCTTGAGAAATTCACTTTAGAGGCTGGAGGCCCCACAGACTTAGAGAATCTGTGTGATAATAAAAATGACAACATCCAAGGTATTATTGTGAGGTGAACTCAGCAAAATCTCCCCCAGATGGTAAATCCACTGAGGTTCCTACTTCCTCACTCTGCTCACATATGAATTTTAAAGCACCTGAAATAAAGACATAGATTTAAAATAGCTTCTTATTTTCTCTTTGGTTTCACAGTCCGTGAGGGGAAAAATTAGCCAAGTACTGACCATCTTGGAAGAGTTACCCAAATTAGATGCTCAGTTTCCCAAAATAGATGCTCTGCTTCTGCTTTGGTAGAAAAGCCTAAAGAAAAAAAAATAACAAGAATTCCCCCCTCTTATAAAGTTAGCAGAGCCAGTGGACTTTACACTAAGGATACTGAGTTCTCAATTACTCCCCTTCTACCACCATTCCAAACATACACGATGTGGTGCAGGAAACTTATCAGGATCCCCAGATGCTGGATCTGGGCAAGAGGTTTGAAATACAGCACTAGCAATAGCCCTGCCCCCCAGCCTCTGCCAGATGTTAGCTCGTTAGGAAGACTCAAAGATGCTGCTGCTTTCTCAAGTCTTGAGAGATGCTCACTGCCCCCACTGCCTCTCCCCTGATACGTGCTGCCCAGATGGCCTTTTGGGAGCAGGGTTTCCCACTGAACACAAAGCAGAGGCAAGCACCGTTGCTAATGTGGTTTGTAGTCGGGCACACTTCCTTTGTGACAGGAATGAATATAGTTAAGAAATGGTGTGGGAAACTCCGAAGTACACAAACTTCCACAGCCTTATGTTAGTAAGTCATTTGGAAAGCTTGGGAGCAGGGACAGAGCGATGCTTCTGAATAGAGGGCGGGAAGGAGAGCGAATTGTAGGAGACTCAACTGGCGCCAAGTCCTACAGACCATCCTGAGGTGAAAAAGAACGTGGGTCCAATCCTAAGGGCCTTTCTTGGATCCTGACTGAAGTCAACAGAAGCTTTGGACTCCCTGAAGAGTGAAGCAGGCTGCTAGATTTGGCCTGTGGCTTTTGTACCTCCGGAGCTATTTCCTGATCTCCAGTAAACCGGTGTAAATACAAATGATCTCTACACCTACAGAGGAAATTATCCAACTCCTAATCACCAAAACCTGAGCCTGAATTTGCACCTGCCAAATACCGATACCAGAACCTGCTCTGTAGTTTCCAACTGACACGTGGGGCTCGGGAACTGGTGCCCTGCCACACCACGTGCCCACTGGCTGCCGTCCCCTCTGGGCTGGCCTCTGACACAAGGAACACAAGAGAGAGGAACTGGGCAAGCTGGGCTATGGGCAGGCTGACTGTCGAGTGAAAGCTGGCAGCAGAGCCCCTGGGCATGTGTCGGTGACCCCATGGAGGGTCTGAGCAAAAAAACCACGCTGTTCATCTGGGCGATGCCTCACCTAGAGCAGAGGGGCTCCAGGCTGGCCGGAGGAAATCTGTCCTGGGGTTAAACCCCACAGGGTTTAACCAGCAAACACCAATCCAGATTAACACGCCAGGGCAATTAAGGATCGGAGGAGCTTCTGTATCTGTTTGCGACAGTTCGCACAAGCCTAGGAGCAGCCTGACTAATACCAAGGGGCTGTGTTTCTTGGGATATATTAAATAAATCTGGGGAATTAAAGAGGCAAACAGAACATGTGGCTTGGAATTCGTGGTGTGGGGCAAAACCACCTCTGCCACCTTCAGTGGGACAATTTTCTTTGTCCCTGCTGGTAGATGAGGAAGATTCTGCTCCTGCAGCTCCCTCCCCTGTCATCTGCCCCTTGCTCTGCAATTTCTGTTTGCCTTCACTTTTTTCCTTTTACTCTGGGTTTATTCTCCCTTCATGCAGTTTTTATAATCTGATTTTTCGTTCTGTCACTCTTTCCCTCCTCTGTCTGTCACAGGCAGATGTGGCTTGAGGACAGGAGTGCCTTACGGACCCACAGACTGTGTGAGTTTGGAGTTCCTTCCAGTTTCCCACACTGCTCTCCTATTCACCGCATTCAGGCAGAGGATAAAGGAAGTGTGCCATGCTACAAGCTGAATTAGAAATGGTGTTTGACTTCCCTTTGTACTTCACAGAAACCTTGCTCTGGGTAGACCATCTGCAGAGCACTCACCGCAGAGAAAACCATTGATCAAGGCCTGTCAGCCCAGCTGGGGGAACTTGGGAAAGTAATTCCTTGTGCCACTTCAGTTCTTTAGGGCTTAACATCTGGCTGGAGGGGGAGGCGACAGTTGATGGTTTAACAGTCTTGCTTCCTTTCAAGTTTGGGATGCTGTTTTGATCCCAGATAAGCCTTTCTGAAATCCTGATTTTAATAACATGGAAAGCATCCAGAAGACTAGGAATAATACACTGGCTTTGCATTTTCAAAGTGCTTTACAAATACCAGCTAATGAATTCTCAGCAACCTCCTCTGCGAGATAAGGATGTATTATTAGCAATGTCTTACAAAGGAAGAAAACCAAGGCAGACAGGAGAAAACCAAACCTGCGATATTTCAAATATTGGTTGCAGTGCTTCTATTGCCAAGTGGCTGGTTGAGACATCTGGTTTGCAGAGATGCTCAGCACCCACTTCTGGTTTAATTAGCTTTGGCATCGCTGAAAAGCGACCAGCTCCCTGGCTCATGGGAGACTGGAAGAGCAGCCTGGACCACGCTCACAGTCAAGCACCACCTAGACAACCAGATGCAAAAGTTTTCTCTCTGCTCAAGTTCAGTAGTGGGTTAAAAAAAAAAAAATTATTCAGTACCCTTTGTTTAAGGCCATGAAATGGCTGAAAAGGACGATGAGCTCAAATCCTTCATCGGGAAATACTTAATGATCTATTCTACAGAAAATAACTTGGCCTCTCTAGGAAGTAAACTAAGTTTTGATTTATTTGCTCATGCTCCTGAAGACCCACCTAAAGCTCAGTCTCAGGCCGCAGCTGTCCCTAGTCCTCCCGCAGATCTGTCTGCCAGTGCCATCTAATTTTGATCAGCTGCCTGCCAGCGGTTACAGCTATTCTGGGCTCGCAGCTCCCTGGAGGAGAGGATGCAGTGTGCCCTGAATTACATGAACTCTCTGAGTTTGGAAGGGAACGTCAGGCTCTAGACACTTGACCTGAATAAAAGCAGTGGGTTCGGAAGGAGAAAGGAGCCACACTGCTTTAGTTAACAAGTCCAGTGCTCCCCGCAGCTACTGTGTTTGTGTGCTGATCATCGGTCCGATGCAAACGGTGTCTGCACAGCCTCCTGCTGGCAGCTCCTCGGGACTTTGTGCCAGATTCCCAGTACCTTGTGCTGCAGATGATTCTGGGGACAGTTTATACTACCAGCTACAGCGGAGATGTGCTGGGGGTCCTGGTCCTATTCTTAACCCTCTCTAGGCAGTTTTCTCTAGAGCCTGGTTCTGTTTATTGCAGTAGGTGCCCCTGATCCTGACATCTGACAACATGCCTTGCCCTGTGCCACGGTGACGAGGACACCCAGCTCTGGCCTCATACGCCTTGTGAGGACCACGGTCTGTCAGTGCTCTGCAGCGTGGTGACAGACAGCTGCTGAGCACGAGAAAGTGCTTTCTGGTGAGAACTGACATCCCAAAACTCAAGCTGAGCTCAGGGGAAGGGGACAAATGCCCTGAGGCATAAGGGAGAATCAACTTCAGTTTACAAACTTGTTCCCAAGGTAGGGAAGAATCAAACGAGGCTCAGGGGACACCAGTGAAGCCCATGGCTCTTATCTCCCCTCTCCACCGCTGCCCCAGCTAGAGCGCAGTGATTAAATATCTGACACATGCAGACAGGATTAATTGCTGCTGTTGGAAGGGGAGAGGTGACTGCCCTCCTGTCTGGCACCACCACACCATTCCCAGCTTGTCAATGACAGCAAGTGGTTGTCAGGGCCAGACCTCAGGAGCTACGCTCCAAATTCTCAACCTGCTCCTCTGAAGGAGACCACCTCCTTGCCAGAATTCCCAGCAGCACTGCTTGGTTAGTCTTGTGATTTTTATCATGAGACTTCTAATACTCATGGCCTTCAGTAAAGACTTCACGTCCAAGCCTCATGATTCTACAAAGAGAGGAAATGAAGACTATAGATCCAAACAAAGTTCAAATGCTCAATAATAAAAAAAGGTTTAAAAAAATCCATCAAAATACTTATTTTTTATTAGAAACATCAAAATGGTTTTTTTTTTTAATCCCTATGAATTTCAGCCTGTTTCTTGAAGCCCAAATCTGGACACCTGAAAGGCTGGCAGTAATGCCAGCCTCTCAGAGATGCCAAGCCCATTGTAGGAACGGAGTAACACCAGCTTCCAAAACAACCCACCCAAAACAACGAAGGAAGTGCATGAACTCAGCAGCTTCTGCATCTGCTCCCTCCACTCGGTTGGCAGCAACAGGCTGTTCTGCCTTGGCCAGAGCCAAGCAGGGGTCTGCGTATTTCAGAGGACTTCTGGAGAGCGTGTGCTGCTGCTGAAGCCAGTGATACCTGGGGTGTTTTAGAGGAAACTCAAACCCGGGCGGTATCACATGTGAGACGAGGTCTCAGGGCTGTCAGCCAGACGGGAACAGTTTGGTTACTGAGATCAGAGCTAACTCTGTGCTGACTGGTGTGACTAGAGCGAGGGGTAGCCGAGTGCCCCGGTAAAAGCAGAAGGATGGGATATATTCTGTGGGTTTTGAAGGAGGAGGGTGGTAAACACATAACATGGTGGCTCCTGCCAAGCCTGCTCCCAGGGCAATGTGTTCCTTTGAGACATAATTGATTCCTGCCATCAGGCACCAGCCTGCTCTCCCCCAGGGTCAGCGCTTTCCCACATCCAACCCCATTATCCCACAGACCATGCCTTTTGTACAACACGCTCCAGCTATTCATGTGCAAAGCAGCTGTAATCCCCAGACCTTTCAGAGTCAATATACCAGGAAATAATAAATCCCTCTTGTGCACTCTTGAATATGCTGAGAGGTGACTTGTGGGAATTTCAGCTGGGCAGAAAAATAATAAATTCTCCTTAATTTTTAATTATTTGTAATACTCACTGTAGCAAGACTCTGTCATTGGTGCACGACTGTTCCAGGGTCAGCCACACAAGCAGCTATAGAAACTGCTTTTGCCTCTAACAACCCTGAAAATGCAGATCGAATGGTCTCATACCATACCAACGATCAAAGCCCACTCTCCTTCACTCACGCACCTGGGAAGGGCAGTATGGTCAGCATTCTGGATCTAAAAAAAACTAATTAAAAAAGATTAAATCTATGAAGAATGTACTTTACAGGAATAAAAGACCCCTTTTTCCTGGGTTCTAGTGTCTAAAGGAGGCAAGATAATGCCACGCTAATGACTTTTAATGGAATATTTTATACACTAGGTCTAATAACAACATAACCTTTTCCCCCTGAAAGAGGCAGATTTCGCTGCACTTCCACTCCATTGGTTCCGGCAGCAGAATTACACTCGGCTTGTGAGAGCAGAAGCAGCCAATCCCAAAAAGCAAGTTTTGCCGGATAATTTCTTTATATATTGCCTCCCATGCCAAACAGTTCTTTAAACTATTTACTGTGTCTTTTCAAACCTTATCTCAGAAACCTCCACAGAGCAAGTCGTAAGAATATGAGGGTGGTGAAGAGCCGTGGTAACACTGCAGGGATTCGTGGTGCTAAAATACAGGAATCTAGAACACGAGGACACGTCCACCCAGCAATAGTAAGGTATGTGTAGGCACAACATACAGACCCAGTAGTCTCTCCAAGCATTCACAGAACGATTCCCACACAGATCTATCAGCACAGGTCTACTTGGGACCCTGGCAGCTGTTCTCACTGCTACTGTCTTCCTCAGGGATGCTGCCACTAGGACGTTACCTGTGACAGCGAGGCCAGACTGGCCCTCCTGTTTTACCTGCGTCGATCAGCCTTTCCAGCACTGCTAACCCTGGGCTGGCCTGACAAGAGAGGAAAGCCAACCAGCGATCGGATGGTGCACAGGAAGAGATCCTGCAAGGCCCTGTTCTCTCAGCAGCTGTGATGGCAAAGGGGTGTCCCAGGGAAGAACCATCTTGGCCAGGTTCCCAACAGATGGGGAGAAAAGAAACTCTTCTGCAAGATAGTGAGGAGAGGCCACCCTCAGCAATTCCACTGCAGAGGAGCTGCTCCTCCACTTTATTCTCACAGGGGCACAGCAGTATCCCCAAGTGACACCAGAAAACAAGGGCCACTTCAGCCCTGTTCCTGCCTCCCAGCACAGCCACAAGCTGAGCTCCTGATTCCAAGAGGGCTCTGTGCGAGATCTGAGCAGCACCGCTCCCCCTTCCCCAAAGAGCAACCCGAGGGGTGGCGGAGCAAACCAGCATCCCCAGAACAGCCAAGCTGCAGCTGAGCTCGGTGTTCCTGCCGGCCACCCCTGCGTGTGAACCGGTGTCTCTGCCCCTTGCCCCACGCTGCCCCTTTCTCCCGGTACCCCGGCTCTCTGCGAAGCCCCCGCCTGCGTGGCACAACACGCGCTTTTCAGCCTCACTCGGTGAAAAAGCCATGTGAGTTCATCGGGCCCTGACAGAAGTGCAAGCTCCACAAAGGAGTTATTAGCACCAGGCAGTGTGGGTTTGAATTTCTCTCCGTTTCCCATACTTTTCCCCCATTGATAACATTTCTTGTTGGGACAATAGAAGTGTGCCTTGCAACTACTCACGACATTAGTGACGGTGCTTGAGCCTGAATGATTTAAAGGGAAAGAATCCAACTCCCAAAAGACCATCTGGCTATCAGTTATAATACAGCAATAAAGGTCAGGGCTGCTTCTCAGGAGTTGGGAAAAAGATGGTTTTTGACACTGACGAGTCTCTTCAACCAGCTTGCTACATGCCTACCTGTCAGCTCCCAGCTTCAAGGCCCACCACCCTCGCTAGGACAAGGGTAACACAGGACACCAGCTTCTGGAGGAAGGGCAGCCAAAGGATCCAGGAAGAAGGGCAACACCTCAGTATCGCTGGCAAAAGCTAGGGCACGGTCTCCGAGCTCTATCGTGTTTTGTATCATAATCCTTTGACTGCTTCAAAGTGTTCATGAGATGTCTTGTCTCCTGGCTTTCCCACAACACAGGGAATAAAGGGCTCCGAGGACAACATCTGCCCTTCACAAAGAGCTAAGCCCATTCAGGCCCATACAATGAAACCCACGAAGCTGCTGTTTCAGTGACACCTCCCTCCTTCCTGTCAACTGCCCATTAAACTCCAGCTTCACTTCAGGATTTCCATGTAAGAAACTGCCTTTGCCTTTCTCACCTCACCGCACGCTTCCCTCGGCTATTTCCACGTGCAGACTCTCAGCCACACTCCTCCCAGTGCACTGCTGGTGCGTAGGAGAGGAGCAACCCCTGCCTCAGCTAGACCCGCAGGTGGCAGATGCAGCACAGCTCTTCTCAGGTAGGTTCTGGGTTATTTTTGGTGCTGACTCCAGGCACGTATCCACACAGAGATTTTTTTTTTCCTCACAAGAAAAAATCAAAACTGATGTGAAGTGCCACACAGTTCCTTCCTTTTTCTTGCCATGACCACAAAATAAATCATGTTTGCTTATTTTTTCTTAAAATCCTCACGCAAATACAAACAAACATCACTATCCCCATTTTCCAGATAAGGAAAGAGTGGAGATGACACGCTAAAGGTTACACAGGGAGGCAATTACGTGGTCTCTGAGGTCTCAAAGTGGGGCAGGTCCAGTCTGCAGTGGGGCGATGCGATGGTCCCTGCTGAGGTGAGAGTAGAGCGCAGCAGAAATCTCAGGCAAGCAGCAGAGCTGACCTCCTTGTTGAGGTCTGAAGATGGGCCTCAGCTACTAAATCCCATTCGCAACCTGCCTCTGACTTCCTAAGGCTTCTGGGTTGATTCTGGTGCTATTCTTCTGCACATTTTAACAGAATCACAGAGTGTTCGGGGTTGGACGGGAGCTCGAAAGATCAAGTCCAACATCCCTGCCAGAGCAGGATCACCTAGATAGGTCACACAGGAACACGCCCAGGTGGGTTTTGGATGTCTCCAGAGAAGGAGACATTCTTAACCATCTTAAACATCATTCTTGTAGATGTCTGCATGGTAGAAGCGGGAAAAGAAAGAGCTGCCGGGGTGACTAGGCATGGGCCAGTTCTGCTGGGAGGTGTGTGGTGATCCCTAATGAAGGCAGTGGGATAGTGGTGCAACGGGCTCACAGACCTCCAGGTGTGAAGGAAGAAATGGACTTTGCCATTTCCATTCCCTATTTATTCACCCCGTCCATCCAGCACCCCACCGCCTTGACCCTCAGTTCCCCAAACACACCAACAAACCTGTTGTTTCACCCCGGCACCGCTCTGGCTCACCAGCAAAGCGTAACACCGGCACGGACACGACCAATACCCCCACACTCTGGCAAACAGCACCTGGGAGGCTGTGGCTGCAAAGTGCCCTCTCTAGAAAGAGATGGTGCTGTTGATGTGACCCTAACAGTGCTCCCCTGCTTCTTCTTCTCCCACCTTCCCCCAAAAGCGTGCTTCCTCCACGCCGCAAACGGGACTGCCACATGCAGGGCCTCGGGAATGCAACTGATCCCAGACAACCAGCTGGAGGGTCAGTGTTTTCCCAGCTCCCTGGGCAGCCCGCAGAGCCCCGCTGCACACTCCACCAGCCAGCGTGGGCAGAAGGTTATTCTCTCCGGGGCATTTGCAATCAATGTACCATGCGCTAATAGATGCTTCCCCCATTGTTGGGCTGCAGGCCCGGATTGGCTGAAGGGCTGTGGGAAACGCCAGCAATCCCCACACTCACATCGCTGCCGAGGCTCCCCGATGGATAAATAGAGGCAGGCGGGAAGCGCCGAGGCACAGCGACCCGGCGGGGGGATCTCTGCCCAGGACCGAGAGCACCCAGAATGGCTCCCAGTAACACTCTCATGATCCATATGGAGGAGAAACTGCTTCCAAAAGAAAAGAATAAAGTAAGCAGAGCCCCTGAAAGGATTGGAAAGGCCGGCTCGTGCTTGGAGCAACGGGCCGCATCTAATGAAGAAATAGTATGTGGGAAAAGAGGAGATAAGGAGGGAGAACAGGGTCTCGGGGAAGGCAAACGAGGGAGAAAGGAGACTATATAGATTTTTAAAAATAAAAGTGAGTGGTGAACAGGTATCACAAAGCTCTCCTACCAGAAGAAAATGTCTTTGAACCTGTGTGTATCAGGGCATCAGGAGGAGAAATTAGGTCAGGTCTCAGAAAATCCTTAACGATCTGCTCCATCTCTCTTACAGCTGAGGAAGCCGGTGGTGGAGAAAATGCGCCGTGACCGGATTAACAGCAGCATCGAGCAGCTGAAACTGCTCCTGGAGAAGGAGTTTCAGAGACACCAGCCCAACTCCAAGCTGGAGAAAGCCGACATCCTGGAAGTGGCTGTCAGCTACCTGAAGCAGCAAAGCCAGCTGCAGGACCAAAGTGAGTGCAGGGCATGTACAGCTCACCACATGAAGTCTGCTCCCGCAGGGAGTACAGCCCTGGCCCCTGAAGCATGCAGGGGCTACAGCACACCATGTCTAGTCCCACGAGCAAGGCTCATGGACCACTCTTGGAAGAAAATGCATGAGCCACCACTGTCCCACTGCCCGTCACAATCCTAACCCCTGCATTTTTCTCTCTCTCTTTTCCAGCGTTCACTCACAAACACGCAGAGCAGGACTTCAACAGCGGCTACCTGCGGTGCCTCAGGGAAGCGATGCACTTTCTGTCCTACTGTGAACCCAAGAAGGAAACTCAAGTGCAGCTCATCAAGCATTTCTGCAAAGCTCAGATGGGTGCAGATGTCACGTACTCTCCTGCTCTGCGCAGCTCACCTCTGTCACCTGCTCTGCTTGCCAGAAAGCAACCTGCCCAGAAGACCGTGGCTGCTGCTCCTACCATCTGGAGACCCTGGTAGACCTGCTGAACTTTGCTTTATTCCCATGTTTTGCTACAAAAACTAGAGGGACCTGTGATTTAATAGTTCCTCTTTCAAGTAGGAAACATTGCTTTCCAAAGGTGGGAGGGGGGGGCGGTCATTGTTTTTCTGTCAGAAGAAATGAGGGTCGCTGAGTAGTTTCCCTTCATAGTGAAGGACTGTGTGTGTATCTTGCAGCACATTTGCTGCTTTTAGCGGTGGCTCTTAGCCAAAGAGAGGACTGAGTTCTGCAGTGACTGAGAGAGCCAAACGCCCCTCAGTTTCCACCACACTTCTGCTTGGCAAGGCTGAGACTGTGGCTGTCAGGGGACATCTTTCTACTAACTCCCCGGGTCACTGGTTCAAGTGCTCCATTGTGTCCAGACAATGTATTGACCTTTCTAAAGAAGCAGCACTTTGAAGAATGTATTTTGTATCATAAAGATAGTACTGAGCCTTTACCTTTTGAGTGAAAGATGTTATTGAGAAATGCTGATTCTTTGAAGTTCCTGTGCTATTTTTAGTATACCTTCTTACAGAAAGCGATGATGATAACGGCTCCAGGGAAAAATCTCTTCATGTCAGTTAGTGCCTCTCAGCTGAGGGATAATTGATGCCTTTTGTAAAGGAAATACCTGTGATATACTTGAAGGAAAAGGGAGAGGAAGGGAGGCAAGAAATACTTTGTAAGAATTCACCGAACATGCTAAAGAGCTTAAAAAGCTTTTATAAAGTTGCGATGTATTCATCCTGTGTGATGTTCAACTTTGGTGTCTTCTCTGTACAGCACAATAAAACCAGTTTTAGTCCTTAATCCTTTGGTTGAAGTTATTAAAACATCTAATACTCCTGGCCTACGCGTTGCACTCCTCCTGCAGCGGGGAAGCTGTCAGGTGCCATTTCTGAGCCCTTCATTCCAGTACATAGCTCGTGAAATTCATTTGGCAGAGCAGGATTCCAGGTCCTGCCACGAAGCAGCCTCTCATGCAGCTACACAGAGGGACTGGATGAGGCGAACAAGCAAAAAGGGATTCAGAAGGTATTTAGGGAAGCAAGAAAAGCACAAGAGGAGGATCCTAAAGCCACCCTTGAGCACCTTCAAAGACTGTCCAAAACACAGCACTTTCCCCAGTAACATTCACTCCCTCCTCCTCCTTAAGAGATCCCATTTATTGCTAAGTGAGGACTGTTCACCTTTTCTTTTCCCTTCTCTTCAAAGTAAAACAAAACTGCACAAATAATCAGTGCACAAAACTATTAGCTAACCATAGTAACACAGTGATGGGGATACAAGACGGGGAACCCTCTCACTCTTCCAGTGATAGAGTAACAGCATGAAACACCACTGGGCAACATTTTCAACTCTCCTCAGGAGAGAGGCAGAAGCCCTCGAGCAGCTCTGTTTCTAGCATATGCTTATTTCCTTAAACAAAGGGAAACCTAAAATATCTGATCTTCTCAACAGGCTGCTTAGCTAAGTGCTGAGAAAACTCTGACCTGCTAAGCTGACAAGATCAAACCTCATTCAAACCGGCCAGTCCTCACTTGATTTGTGACAAAACCCTGTGTCACACCTACGGAAATTCCTGCAAAGCCAGCTAGTCAGGTCAAGACCGCAGCGGTCATTATTTCACCCTGAACGCAGGAGCTGGGTGAGGCTCTCCATCTCTCTGCCAATGCAATACAAGGTGGGGTATCAGGGCTGGTAGTGATGCTGCAGACAGGTTTGTTCTTCCTAACGAACTGCTACATAATTCAGAAAAGGTATTTTTAGATTTTTGTGGTTGCTTAGTGATCTTGAGGAATTCACTTCACCTTGCCTTTGACAGTTAGTACAAGCTTCTGAATCCCAGCAAAATTCAAGCTGTTCGTCCATGCCTGGGCATCATTAAATCAAGGCTAGTTAAGACAGCTTGCAGAAAATAAGTTTAGGGGAGTTCAGACTCGAACACAACGTGCCCCAGAGCACACCACAACCTGACTACACACTGTGGGGACTGGAGCAGACATGGCAGACATGGCACAGAGAAGTCTGCTGCTACTCTGCAGATGGGTATCTTCTGCAGCTCATGTGTTACCACCCAAGGAAACCACCCTCTGCATTGCTGCAGTTTGGTTTGGTTAAAAGTGGTGGTGCAAATGGAAAAGAGAAAAGGAAACCCAAGAAGTGCTGGACAAACTGAAGGCTAATGGATTTGAACCCTCTAGTTCTAGGCTAACGCAGAAACCGGCTGTAGAAATGACAACTCTGCAAAACATCAAAGCCCAGAGCTCCTCCCACCCATACTGGCATAAATCCTGAGACACGGCTGCTGCATCCAAACCACGAGGTCTGACTCCCAGGTACCGCAGCCGTATCCCATCACTCGGGCTACTGGGGGGTCGATCAAGCTTAGCTGTAGGGCAGCTTCAGACCTGCTGTGTGCAGGGTGGCGTAAGGGACAGAAGCAGTAAGTGCCTCCTTTCTGGGCAGAGGGCAGAAGCCAAACCCCACCAGGAAGCCTCTGTTTGCTCCAGGGAGTCAGCTCCACGGCTGGTGCAAGCACATCGCTTCCACTGGTCACCAGCCAAAGACTTGCCCCTCTGGGCTTTACTTTACCAGTTACTTGAGAGATAAAAGCCAGACCTCTGGCTTCACCAGTCTCAGCACGGCAAAGGTTACATTTACAAGTTATTAATTATTATCACTTCTAATAATTGAACGCAAAGCTTCTTATCGCTCCTCCATCCCCTGGGGTGACTCTCCCCTGCTCCAACACATTCCCACCCTTAGGGAAGATGTTGTTTATTATGCTGATCCCACAGCCCAGGAATACTCCCCTGACAAAGCCCCTATTAACCTCAGAGTGTGGGCCTGAGTTTCTCGGAGTTTCCCACACTTTCTTCCCCATTTATGACATTCAGAGGGACCACAAAGGAAGCGTGCCTCACAACAGCCCACATTAGTGACGCTTTCTGGCTCTGCATTGTGACGACCAGCAATTCCTGTCCCGATAGACCATCTGGAGAGCTATTTTCCCAAGGAGCACATTGATCGATCAGTATTATGCGAGCGCCCTTTTAAAACTTGGGAACATAATGCTCTTTGACACTAAATAGGTGTCTCAAGAAGGGTTGTCAGAAAAATTTTAAACCATTTAGGGAAGGTACAGAAAAAATAAAAATTGGAATTATTTCCTTAAAAACAGTCAATAGCATTTGTGGGACAGGCTGACACGAATATAGGAAATGGTCTAAAATAAAAACGCTCTAGAAGTGATACAGAGCAGAAAGCTTTAAGCCATCGTGTGCTACAAGCACAGCCACAGACGTACAGGAGCGCTGCTTTTAAACCTGGGCAACACAGACAGTGGATCTCTGGTTTTCTGTACTCTTTTCTGATAGTCCACCGTCCTCCAGAGCTGTTGCTGCATCACAATACACTGGGTTCCCCTCCACGGAGAGCCAAGTGTCAGATGGGCCAAGCAAGCTGCCAACTGCTACTCCGAGTAGCAGCAGCTCTTGTGAAAACAGCCCGTGTAGGAAGCTTGTACCTGGGCTGCCATTACCACCTGCAAACCAGAAGCAGAAAGCTCGGTGGCCCAGTCCCATTTTCCTGGGCTAACAGGCCTCCAGCAGCTCTGATTTATGGACTATAATGGACACAAGCCGACTGACAACAGTCTCGGGGTTGGTTGGATCCTCTGGGGCTGTTCCTCAGCTCAAATCAACCTGTGGCACACCACAGCTCAGGTGTCAAGTGGTGAGATCTGCACTCGGACACGGTTAACACGGAGGGGTTTGCCTTGTGCCAGGACTCCTGCCCGACACACGAGGTCTGCAAGTACGGCCACTGACAACTGGTGGCAGGTTTCTGTTCCCCCTTACCCTCCTCAGTACCTGTACCGGGTGCAAGTGGAGACAGTTCCCGGTTTCACATGCGATTCTGAAGACGGCACCTTCACGATGCAACTCTTGACTGCGATGTGATTTAGAGAGTCGAAGCCCCGGGAAAGCGAGCCTCTGTCCGCAGCATAGCTGTCATCTCGCAAGAGAGCGGATCCAGATTTCACACCAGCCTCCAAAGAAGGGAATCATTGTGTCACATTGTTTATTCAACTCCGCATGTTTGGCAATTTAGGGGGATTTGTTTCTTTTAATCCTTCTTTCCGAAAACAGAGAAACACTTAGCCTCAGACAAGCAATCTTTCATTCCGGCGCTGCAGCGACAGCCAGAGAGGCACAAGCTCCTCCCATGGCTATGAAGGACAGGGACAAGGATTTGGATCACAACCACCTTTCCATGGGACAGACTACTGCACTAACAGCTGAATTTTTTTTTTTTAATTCCCCAAACCAAGCAAACTAGTTACAGACTTTAAACAAAGAGCAACTGGGCTGCCTTCAGCACAGGATTTTTTTCCTCACAGAGCACTCAGCTCCAGAACCGAGACACACCAGGACAGCCCGAGTCCAGACGCTTTATTATTCCGAAGCATCAGTTGGGAAACATTGTTCCCATTAAGTGTTTGGGCCTTAATAATCAAACCAAGCAGGGAGGATATTTTATACAGGGGGTAGGTGAAGCAGGCAAGGGGGGAATGGAAGGTTGGCTATCTTTAACTGGGGCGGGGGGAGGCCGGGAGCTCAGGAGCCCGCAGGGCGGCTGTTTGTGCGCTCGCTGGGCGCCTGGTTCACCATTCACATCAGATGGTGCGAGGCCACGGCTCCCAGGATTTCCCACATTGCCCCATTCACCGTGTTAAACTGGCGACAAAAGAAGTGTGCCTCTGAGGGTCCCGAGAAGAAAGCTAACGCCTGCTGCACCATCTGCCCAGCACTTAAAGGAAGGGATAATGCTTTAATCAGAGGGAGTTGGTTTAGCCCTCTGGAGCGCAGGGGCATTGTGCTGGAGCTAGGGTGGCATTATTTAAACCCACTCATTTCATATTTCCAGAACTGAAAATTAGGTCGAAGCTTCCCTCCCAGCTCACGGTGCCCACTGCTGCTGCAAACATATTCCTTCCCATACGGTGCGTGGCAGGACCTGCTGTCCCTTCATCTCACGTGACCCTTGTGACAGGGGCACAAAGCCCCGCGCTTGGCCTCAAGCTCCAGCGATGGCACAGGCGCACACAGCCAGGGACTGCCCTGCCTGCCAGTGATACTGCTGATTACAGACTGACAAAATAATTCAGGGGACTGCTTTTTGATAGGACTCATACTCCCTGTTCAACGACAGGTTTTTGACAACCATCAGCTATTAAAATTGTTACCCCCTGTGTGATCCATCCAAATGTCTTTGGGCTGGGCAGGGAGGAGGGAGAATGGCTGACCTACGAAAAATCACAGCCAGGAGAAGCCAAGAAGTTAAAAGGGGCTTTGTAAGCTTCACATTAGTAACTAGTTACAGGATCATGTCCTTCCATGCAACAACCCTCTCTGTGTGGCTGCTGTCTATGGAGCCACAGGCACAGGTTTTGGCCCTGGCCTATCGCATGGGATGCTGAGGGCAGGAGGAACAGGCTGACTGCAGCTGGCAGTGAGAACGAAAGGTTTCCTTTCTGGATTTGAAAGGCAGACACAGAAAATAAGTCGAGTTTTAATTAATCTAGTAGTAAGAAACAGGCATTCAAAAAGTAACATCACCAACCTACTAGCCTATCAGCGACAGGCTGGGTTTACTCCCTGGGCTGGCCTCTGACCACAGAACACACATTAAGGAAAAAAGAAAATTATGCCCATGACCAACTTCAACCCAGAGAGCTCCGGATACTACAGCTGGAGCAGATGTTCCCTAAACTGGGAATGTGTCAACACGAGGCCTCATGTGCCTGATTGACAGACCTTAAATGTGACTAGCTTTGTATTGGCTTGTGCCTGGGGACACAGGAGACCCGAGCAGGCAACCTAGAATGGCCAGAAAAAACCCAGACCTCACCTCAGCTTTCATCCCAGGTCCTACCTGGTCCTTTCCACTTCACCACCTGTGTTCACTGCAATAGACACAGCTCACGTACTGAGAAAGCCCAAAATCAAGAGTTGCAGGGCATCCCAGCACCTCCACTTACATCCTGCAAGGGGCATAATACAAGTAATAGATAAAAACTGACTTTTCACTGCATCTCAGTTGTCTGTAAAGGGAAAAATATATTTCGGTGCCTTATGGGGAGACTCTGGACCAAGGGAACGATGAGGCATTTACAAAGTGGCATGAAATTAAGTAGGACATGTTTGGGAAGGGCATCGTAATCATGACATGTCACGGGCTGCTGTAGGAAAGCCCAGATTACCCAAACAAAAGCAAGGAAAAGCTCCGAATATAACTTAGAGAGGGACTTTAAGCATTTAAACAACGGAGAGGAAAATATTTCAAGCTAATTGCTCAGCCCAAATTGTTTTAAAGGTTCTTCCCTTGATCTTAGTCTCTAGTTGCCCAAAAAATTACCTGGTACTGTATTCATCTAAGCACGGTTTAATGTCAATGAAAGGGTTTAGTCCTTCTAATTCTGCATCTTTTCCTTTTCAACCTCTCTTTTGGTCATGGGCACAGAGCATTATCTCTTCCTGGGATCAGTCTTCTGTACTTAATTTCACCACAGCCTGGGAAAAAGCAGCACATTGAGATGTTGACATTCCCAACATCAGGCAGAAGTTTGATTATAATGACAGCAAACGCTTTCCCACGTTCCTACCCCAGCCCCGTAATGCCAAGCCCTTTTGTGTCACACACTCCCCAGTCCACCTGCTCCTTTGGGAGCAGGGTATTATCCCCAGGCAATTCACAGTCAATTTGCCATGCTGTAATAGATGCTGTCCCTATTGTCCCAGGGCACGCATGGATTGGCTATCGACTGTGGGAAACTCCAAGTCGCTCAGGACCCAGACATTTGTATGCAGCCGCTGCGTATAAATAGAGGCACTCCCGGCTCCCTTCTGCACCCGCTAACCAGCAAGCTCCGAGCTGAAACCGGCGCTTGGGATAATGGCACCCGGTGGCCTCTCCCTGGAAATCCTCACGCCCAAAGAGAAGAACAGAGTAAGTAGCTGCTGTCTCTGGGACCGGAGGGCACGGAGCTGAGAAGGGCCAAACCCCTTCAGCAGCAGGTTACACAGAGACTGGCTGCTAACTGTCCTCTTCCCGCTTTCTCTTACAGCTCAGGAAACCCATTGTAGAGAAACTGCGTCGCGATCGGATTAACAGCAGCATCGAGCAGCTGAAACTGCTCCTGGAGAAGGAGTTTCAGAGACACCAGCCCAGCTCCAAGCT
>JANHFX010026571.1:0-26046 GCA_027560015.1 Chloroceryle amazona | reverse complement strand
GCGGGAGTAGCGGTCCGGCCGCCTTCCGGGCTCCCTGCACGCTGCTGGCGGGCCTTTAATTGTCCTAGCATAAAAAACAAAACAAAACAAAACAACCCACATATAGCAAAGGCGGGAATTTTAAGCCAAGATTAATTTTTAAAACTTCTTTCTACAAGTGTGAGGGTGAAGAAATGAAACGTTATAGTGTCTTGGACCTTCCCTGCAGAGGCTGAGGAGCCTGCCCAGCGCTCACTCACCGGGCAATTCAGGTGGCTCAGAGAGAAGCAGAGAGACCCTTCCTCCTCCCCCTCCTCTTCCTCCTTCTCTTCTTTGGCCTGCCCAGGTGTCCAGGCTGTGCTAGAGCAAGCAGCTCCCCCAGACCATACTGGCTGGGGAGGGTCCCTACAGCCCTCTGCAATCCCATGCTGTGACCATCAGCAGAGATGCAAAGACCTAGGACAGGGGATGAGCAGGTGTGGGGCAGCAGATAAGAAACCAGTGATAAAGAGTGGACCCATGAGGAGTGAGGAACAGAGACTTGGGCTGTGCAGAGATGGGGAGGGCAATGGGGCTGAGATGGGGAGGGCAATGGGGCTGAGTTCCTGGGTCCGGGAGATGAGGTTTATGGAGATGGCAAATTGGAGGCATAGGGAAAGCCTTCCTACCCATCTGACCTGTACAACTGGCATTAGGAAACAAATCCTGGTTTTACCTGTCTTGCCTCAAGAGAATGACTCTTCCTATTTGGAAAGAAAAGTTTCTCATGCTGATTCTGTAATCAATGGATTATAGTTATATTTGTCACCTACCTCCTTAGACTAAAACCACAATATCCTTTTTTTTTCCCCCTCCATTTGGAGTCCCTTGCTCACCCCCAAGCCCGCATGAACCATGATCACCTTCTCTGTAGAAGCACTAGCTGCAGACATCAGCATGCGAACACGAGGATCTCAAAACACCTTAAAACCACTAACTTAGGCTGCCTGCTGAGCTGTCTCTAATTACCTGGATGGTTTTTGACTTATAAATAAAAGCACAGAGGAGTTGAGGACACAAATTTCTGTACAGGCCAATGAGAGCAGTAAGAATTGAACCAGAGAGTTCAAATCTCCTGAAACTCAGTGCAAATGGCCAGTATATTACCATACTTATAGACAATTGTTACTACCAATTATCTCAGGAGCAGTGCTGGTTCATAGAGACTGTTATCACTTGCAGCTGTTAAAATGAGGAAGCATATGAAAGCAAGGAACATTATTTTAAGCTACGAAACCAAGATTGAGCTGTGTTGACACGGGTGGACAGATCTGATTCTTTGCCAGGCTGTGCATTTAGTTTATTTGTCTAATACTGAAGTGATCCAGAATATGCTGAGGCAGATACAGACTTTAACAGAGTACAGTGTATTGTAGCATACAAATCAAAGTCTGGATTTTCCAGAGTCTCTTTTGGATTCTCCTGTAAAACTGCACAGAGCACTTGGAATGCTTTAGATTTTGCAAACTGGCTTTCCACACCATCATTTTTAGGTGCAAAAAAAGGAGTCTGCACTGAATTCATGTAGCTAGCCCAGCAGGTGTGCAAGCAGTTTCAGAACAAATTGCTATTGAGCAGGGCAAACATGAAAATGGATCTCCAGCTACAGGGAACATAACACCAAAGGCAAATAATTACTCTGTGTTGAATTAAAAGCTTTATCATGGTATGATGTTCCAGTGCCACAAAAAGTGCACCAGTGCCAGTACCGTTACTTTGGATGGCAGTCACCAAAAAATGGCAATTATTTCTATTTATTTAATAGGAAGAAAACATCAGTGAGTTAATACAATGGGAAGGAGCATGGGTATTTGACTCAGTTTATCTTCTGTTGAAGACCATATTTCAGACGGGATCCTTAGAGAACACCTTCTATGGAGGAACAAGCTCAGGACTTTTCATTCAAGGTAGGGCACAAGCCCTCTCATGGATGACGCTTCTGAATCCTCTTGGTTGTGCCAGGGGAGGTTTAGGTTGGATAAGAGTAAAAATTCAGTCCCTGAAAGGGTTGTCAACTCAATTTGGCCAAGTGATGAGGTCTATATGGTAACAGATACATGTGTTTTACAAGAACAGAACGCTACCTATGCTCTTCCAGATCTGAAGCTGAAGTTTCATACAGTCAAATCACACCCAAATGCTCATTTTGGACTCTGTGGTCTTAAAGGTCTTTTTCAACCTGAACAATTCCATGATCTTTAGCCCTAGATCTCAGCTCTGCCAACATGCTCCTGCAAGAGCAAACTGTTTTTTTTTTTTCAGCATCATCCATCCTCTGCTGTTATGGGTGCTAAATACACTTGTGAAGGTAGATATACTTCAGAGGCAGCTCAACACATTTCTGAGTGAGCCTTAAAGATGATACATTGACAATGGGATATTTGGTTCTGCAGTGTCCTCAGCCAGCTGCTTTGGGAGAGAAGGATCAGAATTAGCATGAAGGAGAAATTCATTGTCTATGTTATGAGTTATTTCTCTTCAAGGATGATGCAAAAAAATCCCAATTCAATATTAAAATAGACTGTCTTTTGTAGAAATCTTCAGTATTTTCTTGATTGAAATCTTAATCTAGTTGTTACTTATACTTTAAATGAGATTACATGAGTAAGCTTCTAAAAGCTGTTTCCATTAACTAGTTTAGCTGCAAAGGGGAAAACTGCAAGATGGCCAGGATGACACACAGTGCAACTTAGTCTGACAAATTAATTTAATCTTTCTTTAGCCCCTACCTAGTATGCCAGTTCAGAAAAACACATAAGCAGTATCTTTACTTCAGTGTGAGTTTAAAACATTCACATCAAAGGAACTAAATTCTTAAGATTCATTGATGAACTGGAGCCTAGACACTGAAATCAAAGTGAATCGCAGGTGCAAACCTCCATGGAACCGAGTCTTCTCCCCACAAGAATTAGATCAAACACTGCATTGCAAAAAAGCCCAGCAATCATATTGCAACAGATTTTCAGTGAAAAACTGCTTATCCAAATTATTGTAATTCTAATATTTGCAGTTTTCTAGTTCCTTATAAGTCTGGATCCTATTGATAATGATCTCACTTAGGGAAAAGGTGTTTGTAGGTCAGGGTGATATCTTCTTTAAAGCAGCTGAGGGGACACACAGAGTATTTTCCAACATAGTGTGCCTTTCTTATGCCACAGTATTTGCTTGTCTTCCAGCTAAGCAGAGAGGTCAATTTAACTTCCATTTAGTTGTATTTTAAGACCATTATGTGGTGTTCAGCCACTTACTTGAGACCAAGAGACAGGATCAGAATGCAGAGGAAAACATGAAGACAAAGCAGGCTCTGATTCATCTAAAAGATGTTCTGTAAAGATTTCAAGAACTGAAGGAAACATCAAAGAAAGTAAGAACAGTCTGCAACTCAGTTTAGTGGAGCTGCTAGTTTGCTCTTTTAACAGACTTCAATCACAAAACTGTTCTCTACCTACAAACCGCACTAGTGGTCAATGTTGTGTTGAGTATTTGGGTCTCTCCAAATCACGTTCGCATGCAATAATTACAGTCCTGCAACAACCAAGCTCTGCACCTGCCCTTTCTACTTCAATCAGAATTGTTCCTCTAATACCTCTGAACGTGTATTCCCTCCCCCCCTCACAAGAAGAAAGAAATACAAATCCACTTGTGAATGCAACCTTACACTTCTTGCAGTGAAATGTTATATAAGAGAATACTTTGAGGTCTGGAAAGTTCTCAGACTACAGATCATTGGCCATATACAGCACAAGAAGAACTCAACAGCTCTCCACAGAGAGCTAAGTTAGTCACCGCGTGATGATTTTTCCTTGTTTTCAGCTGTTGCTACAGCTGGCATGCAGACACTTTCATGAGAAGACACAACAGAAGACCTATAAACCAGCTGGAAACAAAGAGCAGCTAGTCTCCCTCCCTCTGCTAGGGGCCTAACAGGAGGAGAGGAAGAAACAGAAGTTGGAGATATCCAAATAATGGAAATATTCAGAAGAGCAAAGGAAAAGGACAAAGTAACCAGGTGACATAAGAGTGGTCCCGGACAGCTTCTCCATGAGAGAAGGGCATTGCTCAGCCTGAAAGGAAAGAAGCCAGGTACTGAGGGTCTGCATGCAAATTAGCTTCACTGAGAAAAGATCCTCAGTGGGAGATGGGAAACAAAACCACATAACTGTCTTGGGTTTTTTTCCAAAAAGGGGGAAACACTCCCTGCATTACAAAAACTGTAAGTTAGGCCACTGTTTCAAGATGTTCCTTTCAATGGCAGTGCCAGCTCAAGCAGCTTCCACTCCCTGTGCTTGATTCTGCCAGGGGCTAGAATTGTTTGCGTGTTGGATATGCTGGACATTTCCTATTAAGCATGACTTTGCATTAAGTGTTTTTCCAGTATTACCTTTTACTGTTGTTATTATTATTTTTTTTTAAGAAGCAATGGCTACCACCTCAATCTATACATTTTTAACTGTTCATGGAAGAAAGTACTCCACAAGACTGTCTCTTCATCCAGTAGAAAGGACAAGTATCTATCATCTAGAATAAAGCCTGTCCAAAGAGACAGCCCTGCCATGGATGATGGATTAGAAGTGCATGCATACAAAAGGAAATAAATACTGTTTCTATTAAGACTATCTCATTAACTATTATTCATCTGGTTTCTTTATAACCAACCCCATGTAGTTCTTGCTTTCCATTTCTGGCAGATGCCCTCAATTTGATAACTCACAGGTGCTGCAGACTACAGATCTTGAGACTGAAACTATTTGAAAAAAAAAAACCAAACCAACAAGGTGCAGACAGATGACCCACAAAAGATACAGAATGGAGAGACTACAAAAATGGAAACACAGATCAGTTTTATATTGGGTTCTAATGGCTGCAGACTCTGACCTGTTACTGTATGAAAATAATCTGGGAATATTCCTTTACCTTGCACACTCCTGTGTTCCTGCTTTCCACTCAATTACACAGTTAAGTTTGTCAGGGAGTGCTTTGGATCTGCTTAACATTCAGTGCACTACAATCTCACCTATGCTGAAGGTCCTTTACAGCACAAAGCACCTCACAGGCAAATACCTCATGCTGTCATTTCCATCAGTTCAGGGGCAATACTCTGCACATGCTGCGTGCTGATGTAGAGGGTAAGAGAGGTAAGCCAGGTCCTTCACCTTCCTCATTTTGAAATAAATTAACTTGGACATTTATATTCTTTAAATTAATGAGATGCACTGTCAGTACACATCAGCCAGTAAGAAAAAATGTTGGGATCAAAACTTACTTTGAATTTCAAACTACTGAGTAATCAAGGCAAAGGAAAAGTCACATTACACACTGTATGTCTGAACTGCTGCTGTCTGCAACCTTTGCAATCCTTACTCCTGTGCAAAAAAGGAAAAACAGTGTTCCCCACTCACTCTAAACAGCATTGAAAGAGGCAAGTGACAATGTACTAGCAGCTCAGTAAAGAAACAGATACACAAGCTCATCATAATCTGTCTTCATTGACACTAGAACTAAATAGAGGCCTTCAAGTAATTGGAAGTATTAACTAGCTTCATTGTAAAATGCCAGAGCAGCAGAGCTCCCATACATAAAATTAATGATTCATACGGCTGCGTAATTAACAATGCCAAGTCAAAAAATCATGTAGTTAAGGAAGCACATCAAGCCTTCCTTTGACCTCTCATTTCACATGTGATTGCAGTTAGATAGGCATGCACTGCTTAACAAACTACACTGTCCAATAGAACATGGCACACTTTTGTATAATCTCAGATCTAGGTGGCATATCTCCTTCAGGAACAGTAAGTCCTTGGAGACTTCCATTTGTTAGGACTTCAAAGCAATGCTGCTTACAAAACCACGGTCATGTCACCCATAAACTGCACCACCTGCAACATCATATGGAGGATCAACGGTGGACTTCACTCTCTGTCACCTGAACCTTTTGACTCGAGAGGAGACCTTGAGTGTCAGTGTAGCTCACATTCTAGTCTATACCTGGCCCTTACTCAATCTACAGAAACCCCTCTTGGTTTTTTGGAGACAACCTGTGGAAGCAGAGACAGCAGGTCCTAGGGACTTGGATCTCAGTCGCATATATTGCAAAACACCCAGACACTTTTCTTAGGCCCTGAGATCTTCTGCTCCTCTTCCAGCCACCCCATGTCCCTGCTCCTTCAAAGCAGTATCTTTCTCTAGTTTCGTGCTCTGTGCCTACCCTGGTGTTCACAGCAAATCCCCTTGACTATACCCTTCACAAGCTTTGAAAGAAGAACCAAAGCCCTGAAATGCACGCTGACTACTTGGTTTTCTAAGGCTCATAACTCAGTCAAATCAAAGCCAAAACTAAGACACTTTGCAGCTATGGCTGTTTCAATGCTGGATTGTAGCACACAGGCCTCAGCCACTCATGCTGCAGAGCTCTTCAGAAAAAGGCAGCAAAAAAGTCTTTATGAAGGGGAAAAATAGTTTTACACTCTCCTCATATTCACACATGGATGAAATGTTTTCACTCAAACTTTCCAAAAAATTCACCTTTGAGTAGAGTCCAAGGGCCTCATTTGAACAATTTCAAAACTTTCTGCAAAGAATAAATACTTTAATCGTGTAAAAAGCAATTGCTCAATTGCAAATTTGACTGTGGGTAATTCTCCTGACATCAATTCCATTTCTCCCAATTTATGTTGTCATGGGACCAGAATCAACCCCGATGCCTACACAGAACTAATAAAAATTATTACTTCCTTCACCACCAAAAAGTTATGGAAGACTAAAAAAGAAGTCTACTATAGCCAGCCAGTATTACATACCTATGAGAACAGTGACAAAAATAATAGCACCATAAAAGAGAAGACCAAAATCCCTAAACCTTTAAAGCTTCATACCAAAATCTTCATGTCACAAGTTGCTTGAAAAATGGTGGAAAGGGAGAGCTGCAGAAGCATTTGTGGTTGAAGAGGACAACTCATCAGTCAGCCCCAGTCACAGTCAAATGGAGCTGGCCTTGGCACACAGCAGAGTTCCAGGACAACCAGGTGACTTCATCCAGATGGAGGTTTGGATCCTGTGGCAGACATAGCTCACATAGCTCACATCTTGCTCAGCTGATAGTTTAGGCATGGATTTATACCTGGACTGCCTGTGAGTTGCATGAGTTTACTTCCCTTTCAAGATAATACAATCATAACTCAGCAACAACAACAAAAAAAAAAAGGCAAATGTGATGTCACATGGTAATGTCACTCAGTAAATTCTTTGCGAATAAGATGGTACAAAACAGCTACAAGAGATCAAGGGTTTAGAACTGAAGCGGCAGTGACTGGAGCATTCAGATACTGCACAGTGCTTGAAACAAGGCTTTCTCGGGGGGTAGCAGAGTATTAATGAAGTGAAAGTCGTCTATGCTGTTCAGATGGCTCTGTTTGTAAGCAATGTGACCATGTTCCTTTATCTTACATAGAAATAGGCAAGTATGCATATAAGTGAGAAGACAGGGAAATGGAGATCCCCAATTTCTTCCTTTTTTTCAAGGAAAGGACTGATTTTCCCATCTTTCACACACACACTTCCATTTAGTATCATCAGTATTGTAACCACTGAGTTTTCTGCCACAGCATCATAAAACAAGTCCAAGAAACAGTAGGAAAAAAATAAATCCTATGGACATTGTGGTATAGATGGGTCATTTTGTTATTCATTTGCCACTTAAAAGATTGCCTTCTGTGTCTTTCAGATTTATTTTTTTTTTAACCTAAGTAAGGTTTAATAATTAATTTGGTCATGGCAGAAACAAGTATTGGGTTGCTTTAGCAAAATTCTAGTTTTCCCTAATTGCTCTCTCATGTCCACAAACAGGCTAATTCTCCATAAGACACTTCTTACTTCCAATACATTTACAAACTTGTTATTTATATTGGCCATTTAGTACTCAATCCTCCCCTCATTCCCAAATTACTTCACATAGTTCATGTTCTTTTCTAGCAAGCTTCAGTTTCCAGAAAAAGAAATTTTATCACTTTATTAAATGAGCTCTCAGAAGTTCCCATTCACAAACATAACTTTCTTTTCCCCTTCTGTTCTGGTTCAGTTTGCTTTGGTTACAGATATACTGCATATATGCCTTTTATGGCCCTGTTACAGTAATGCTTAAGCAGTATAAATCTCTGTTGACTATGAGGATTTTAATCTCCTTAATTTTCACTCCAGAGTCTTTTTCAGTTTTCCTCTTAAAAATAAATATTTCCTCCCCTAGAAGTCTGTATCACTCTGGTATCCTTTAATCCAAGCACTCCCCAGAGGCCTCTGGGCTTAATAATTATATTGGAGTGTCTTTTATTTAGGATCCTGGGAGTAATTCCCACTCTATCTGGGGCCTCCCGTTCCTCTGAGCAGACCTTTGCCAGCCAGCTCTGTATTTATATCTAACTAGTTCAAAGCCCAAGGACTTTGTCCCTCCCACCCATTGAGTTATAATCAGATGGCATGTCTTCGGTTTGACTCATTCTCTTCATGCATACATAGTTTCCAGAAAGAATAAATGAAAAGTTTCAATGTAAATGCTGTTCCTCCAACAAATCCTAGTAATCACATGTTTACAATGGCATTATATATCAGAGATCACAGTTAAAATGTCCAAGTGTAACTCCATAGCTTAGACTGAAAAAAAATAAATCTGCATAAAGCCGTCTTGTGAATTGTGAACCTCAATATAAAGTCTGTCATTTCAGAACGTTGTGTCCAAATGCAACACTCTTAACTTCTAAGAGGTCATTAAAACAAAAGGGAGAAATTCATTATAAATCCTTGTATTATTATCATAACATATCTTATTTGCTTTTTTATTCTAAATGACTGATATTAAACTTAAAAATAATGTCCCCCTTTATTGTGGGACATATTTAAAAATATTCAGAAATTCCTTGACCCTGTTTTAAGATGTATGCTGAATGCCAGTCCTATAAGAGAGCTCTTCTGGATGCTGAAGACTGTTGAATACCATGAACAGATTTCTAAAATAAACTCTTGAAAGCTTTTGTGTAAGATGGGTACTCTGTGAGATTCTCTGGTCTCAGATCCCAGTGCTGTTAATTCAAGCCAACCAAGGATTCCCACTAATGGGAAAGAAACTAGAACATAGGCTTCAATTCAGCTCAGAGTGAAGATACAAGAAAAAAAATCTTGTCTTGCAGTTGGCTTGGACTACTGACCTTACCTTTTTCCCAGTGCTCAAGCAACAGGAAGGCAGAGTTGTCACCTTTTTTCTGCTCTTCATTGGGTTAAAAGGGAAATAATTGAAGTGAAGCAAGAATTTAGCTTATCTATGGGTCTCTTGTTTTCTGTAATGCTACATTCATTCTATCTGATTTCACCAAATCCTACAAGGGCTTTATTGCCCTCTTACAGCCCTAGTACAGAGAAAAATAGGCACCATTAAATCAGACTCCTACTGCATAGTTTTCTTTTGAGCACTGTTTAGATTTGCAGGGAGGAGCAAAGAACAAGGGAATTGTAAACAAATATGGAACAATTAACTTTAGAAATACATATACTGGTACCTCTGCAACTACATAATGCTTTTTCATCGTATGTACCACTTGAACAATTAAAATTTTAGGGCTTCACTAACTACCACGGCCTTGAAAATGGAAACCTCTACATTAGAAAGGATGTCTTTTGAGTGCAGTGAAATCCAGGTTTGGGGAAGCTGGGATTTGGGGATTTTGAGTTGTTTTTCTGTTTGTTAGTTTGTTTTTACCTCTTCCATATCTAAATCTTCCTGTTGTTCAATGCAACAGCTTATATATGAGCGACGTGCCCTCTGCAGGCTGCCTGAACTCTGCACATCTTGCTTAGGTAGATTGGTCCTGTGTCTTCTACGAAATCTATGGAACAGGTCCCTGAAGGAGAACTTCACTGGCTGTTTGAAAACAAGGGAAAAGCAGTTTTGAAATTCATATAGCAACATATTCACTTTTAAAGTCCATCATGTTTCTCTCTCACTTGTGGAACACAACAGTGGCCTAAGATCATGACACCAATAAGGAAGATACTTGGTCATGTTCATTAAATGCAGTGCCAGCCACTCACAACCAACACTGTGGTTACATACACCCAAGCCCCCTTCCTAGTTCACTTAAATTGCTGTTTTCTCTTACATTAGAGTAAGTACCACTCTTGCAGTGTCCCAAACCAGTAACCCAGATAGTACATCTACTTCTCCCTCTTGTATGTACACTGCATATATAAGTGCAGTGCTAAGACTTCCTTGATCAGGACACCTCTAGATTAAGAAAAGGGGTACATAACATTTTTCTGGAAGTGACCTATTTTGCTAGAGGCAAAAGTGCTTTTACCAGCATAAGTAAGCTCCAACATTTTTTCCTTTATGCTTTTACAACTCCTCTTCCACCTAATACAAATCTGAGCTTTCTAAAGCCCATATTCCTACCCTCCAGATCAGTCAGAATGCAGCCTTAGTCTTTCTTTCTCATTCAGGTATTTAATATTCACTTGTAAGATCCATCAGAATTTTATCTCCCTTCTGGCTCTCCTTATTTTCATCTCACAGAAGCTTCTCACCTCTGCTGATGCTGGTTCTCACAGATCAATGCCTGCCAGAAGCTCCCCATGGTAAAGTACACTGGTAGTTGTTTTTGTTTGTTTGTTTGTTTTATGTGCTAACTGACGTACATTGGGTAGCCCTTTCAAACTGATAAAGCCAGCTTCGAGATGCACCTTTATTCTGATGCCAGAAATATACCTGCAGTTCACAACAGTTATGTAAAGATCCTGCGGGACACAATATTTCCTTTACTAATAACATCTTAAATAGTTTACAGCCTGCAATTGAATCCAACAGTCATGCCAACTCATGCCACTCTGATGTAGATTAATAGAGCACAACTGACTTGACCAAACTGGAATCAATACCTATATTGTGTGAACTTTTGGGAGCAGTATGCCCCAGCTAAAGAGAAATCCCTCTCATTCCTTGTGCTCTTGCTACTTGGCTACTGCTGTAGTCCCTAGATCACTTCCTTGAAGAGGTGCTGCTAGTGACTTCAGCGGATTCCCTTGCAAGGGAAAGGTGACAGGATTAGAACCACAGGCCGTAAACACTTCAGCACCTTCTGGGATTAAGTTGTTTTATTGTTATTGGCACATTGTGCTCAGACAGCAAAGACATTCGTTTAAGGCTACTAGTTTCTATTTCCAGCTCTATTACATCTATTTTTATTTTAACTTATTTAAAGACAACATTATCGACCTAGAAACAAAAGGCAGGAAGGAGATGGAAGGCCGCAATGCTTGAGACTCTAGACAAAGACAGGAAATGGCCTGTGTTTTGACAGTTCCCCCAATTCTCTTCCAGTGATCTCTACAGAAGAATTAGACAAAGTCCAAAAAGCAAAATAAATACATAAACAAAACTCTGTGAAGGGGAAATCCTCTTCTACTCAGATACCAGCAGAGTGGAAACTTTTAGAGAGAATCTAGAATATTATGTTAGAAAAAATGTGTCTCTATAAAAGCAGGAATGGAACAGCAACATGACAGCAACAAGATGTAACAAGAACATATGTTTCCGTGTTTGACGTGGAGAAATCCCACTGTCTGCCTCCAAGAGAACTTACCAACAAACAAAATAGTTGATTTTTGTGTTTTGTGATGGGTATAGGAAAAAGATATTTGGCTTAGTACCCAAAGTAACCATCACAGTGACAGCTGAACATAGTACATGAATGGCTTAGGGATATGAAGCTTCTCATTTTACCCACTTGTGAGATCTCCACAAGCTCTGACAAGAAATGTCCTTTAGCTTATATATACCTTTTTAATTAATAAATACGTGAATATAACAGCCTGTCTGGATTGGAGAAACATTAAGAAAACCCACCAATCATCAAGATGGGCTGCAGGTTGGTTTTGTGCTATTCTGAACAAGCATCTAGTTTATGGGCAACGTAGGATTGCTTAGCAAACTCAAACCCTCTCCATTGTACCGGGATGACAGTACTGAAGATGTGTTTTGAAGTTTTTACACAGACAAAAATCTAACTGAAGTCAAACACACTTTCTCCTTGGTAAAAAACAAGTAAGAACTTCAAAATTGGACAAGGCTGAACATTGTAATACAAAAGTTCAAGCAGAAGCCAACTGTTTTGTTCTCCACAGATCGTTTGGAAACACACCAATAAACAGGATGAAGATACTTTTTTTTTTCCAAGGGAATATTATAAACAGCAAATTAATTGTGCAATATGTTACTGTGCTCAGGGAGATGAACTGGATGATGGGAGATGAACCCAAACCTAGAGCAGATAATTAATAATTATGCAGTTATATTAAAAAGCACTAAAACACACACAAAAAAGTCAGAGGAATATTAAGTTCATTCACTTTGGGTGATAAGCTGAACACTGAGAGGATTAATGGAGGAGCTTTTCCTATAAGTTACTCCATAGCTGTCCATGCCTGAACTGTCAGGAGCTATATATGCACCACACGGGCAATTTGTCAACCTTGGCATAGCCACAGCTGCCTTCCACAATACAAGGGGTTTGCAGTATCCTCAAAGAACAAGAAAACTTGCAGTCTTTCACACACAAATAATTTCTCACATGAAACCGTCTTGCTAAAGGAGACTATTCAAATTGCAAAGCAATTCTTTAGCAACACTGCCATCAAGAATACCAGAAAGTGTCAAATACAATAAAGCAGTTTATAAAATGGTCACCAGTGCACTGAGGACTGGAATAAAGCACCCAGTCCAGCACCAGACAGCATCAGGTGACAGTATGTTTCAGTCATTTATCCTGGATTAAACGTGCAAGCAATAATTTATATGACTCTATCTTCCTCTTTCCCTAGATACGTGTCTGTTATTCTTCATGGCTTGTTTCCTTAACCTTCCTTTTGCAATGCAAAAAGAAAGCAAAGTAGCCATAGCTTTATTACCTTTTTTTTTTTTTTTAAGAAAAACATATATGGAATTTAAGCTTACTGCAAAGCACAACCAGACGTGCATTTATCACCGTAACGTGGCACAATGTGTCAGTTGATAATTTGGCACCCACTTAAGTGAAGGAATTCTGCTTAGTTTTTGTTCCACTAGCTAATCCAAAACCAAGTGCAAAGTTGCACAATCCCTCCAACTTTGTTGAAGAAGCAAGAGCCAGAACCAAGATTCATAGAAGAGGGAAGGGAAAAAAAAAAAAAATCCCAGTCCTCTTTTCTGGATAAGTGGTTATGTGTTAAAAAAGCAAGAGTTCAGCAAAGAAAAAAAATGCTCTTTTGCTTTCCCAGGCAGGTTTCTTGCTCTTCCAAGTGGGCTCCAGACTTCATGTATTTATTTCCCTCCTCTCCCTCTCTCTCCCAACTCTTGATGATAGTATTTGGCAGGAACTTCTAATTAAAAAAAAAAAAAAAAAATCCAGACTGCCTTTGTGCTACCCCAGCAAGCCTCTCTGGGGAAATGCTGTTCTTTGCTCAGTGATTCCTGTTCAGCACAGAGTGCCAACACAAGGAAAACAGCTGGAGCAACTTCCTCTGCTCCATTCAGGCCTGGCAGCCTAGGAACAGAGCCTTATAAAGAAAGAATAGAGGCTGCGACCAACAAAGAATCATTGACAAAAAAATGCACGATGACTTTCATGAGATATTATTTTCAGCTCATTTTTTTTTTAAATGAATACATTCAGTCTCTCACTATAACAGTGAACTCATTAACAACCTGATCCAACCACCACCAAAGCTGTGGAAAAGCTTCACATTGATAACTACAATGAAGAAAGCGGGTCTGTTATAAAGACCACATGGGAATGTCCCAGGCAATGAGCTTGAGAAGCCTGGGCTTCTCAAGCCCAGATGGGCTGGGCCCATCTGAACCTGGGCCCAGCCTCCAGCACTAATAACTATCAACAGTAATGCAAAGCCACACTTAGACACTCTATCCTATCACCCACTAAATGCCCTGAGGCTCAGGTATACATTTTTTAGGCCAGATGTCTGTCCTAATACAAGTGATCCAGGCAGCAGTCTTGCCATACATCATGATTTTATCTTGTTTTGCATTCTCTTTGAAGAACATCCTGTTTAGTCCCTGAAAAGTCTTGCCTTTTATTTACATACAAATAACCGTCTATTTTCCTCCAACACCTCAGTATGGCTCCCCCAATTACTTCTTTAACACCTAAAAAATTAAAATAATGCAAACTTGATTTTTTTTTAAGTCTTGTAGTTATGTCATCCTCTTATTGGGGAAGACAGAGCTCGCCAGATGGGATTGATAATATTTGGCTATAATCCTTACAGCTGTCATTCAGAGACATAAGGATATCACCCAGTTTGATCTGAACATGAGATTTATTTTAAATCCATTTCCACTCTGTAAATAAGTAATGCTAACTAGGCAGCTATCACCAGATCTCCCCAGGCTTCAAGACTGTTTTGATGGACATTGTTTTTTCCCTGATAAACACAATGTTTAGTTACTTGTAGAAAGAAAGCCAATATTTAATCCAAGGATTACAGCTATGAAGTCCTGCTATTCTAGATCAAGCTGCTCCTTGCATTTTTATTTGAAAATCCATGTATTACTTACTAACTTCCTTGCATTTAAATCTCAAAATGCAAAGTATCTGAGATCACAGCTGAGCTCTGGAAGAGACCCAACAGTTAAATCTCCAGGGAAGTCAGGCAAGGCTAATAACTGGGTTCAGACAAGTTTATATATTTGGTTCTTTACTACAATGATACTGCATTTTTCCCTTTTTTTTTTTTTTTTAGCTTTGCTCTTTTCTTCCTTTTAAGGAAAGATGGCCTTTTCAATTGTCATCTAGATAATACTAACTAACTAACTAACCCTTTACAATAGTCTGGATACTCATGGTTTAGTGAGGGAGGAAGGATGAGAGGAGAGAGCAGTGTTATACCTCTAAGGCGATAGACTTTACAGTCTCAAGGCCTGTCCTTTTCCTGAGGCTGTGTCATCACAACATTCTGAATGACAGGATGGGTCCCCTTCCTTCTCTCCTCAACATGGATTTCCTGCACTGTATCCTTGTTGACAGCTCTCAGTCTACTCAGTGGACAAATGTCAAATTCCTCTGGTTTAGTATGTATCTGAGGGATAAGTAAAGCAGTTCCTCCAGCAGTATTTAGAAGAGAAGAAAGGAAACAAATACTGCAAAGTAATATTCAACCCACTATACAAATGTTGATTAATATAAAACTACATTAAACAAAGTGCCCTGCATGTAATATACAAGGCATAGAATTTGCCTGTTCCCACATGTTTAATCAAAAGCCTTAAGAAAAAAAAGTCATGATGTGTATCACATTCGAGTTAGGACAAGTTTCTGGATCAGAATACAGTGCTCACCATCTCCTGTAACAGTCAGATGGCAACACATCTTTTACCTGTGCTAACCCGCCCTCCGTCATCTTTGTTGGTCTCATACAAGAACTGAGTACAATACCCAGATCAAATGCAGCCATTAAAAAGGTATGCTAAAAAAGAGAATCCATGGCAAAACTTAATTAGTCTCTGTGGGACACAGACGGATACCAGGGGGACTATGGAGTCCCTCTTCAGAACTTTATTGATCTTATTGTGCTTGCAAAAATGTTTCTTATCTAGGTCACTGTTTTACCTTTTCCTGCTCAATTATTTGAGGGATTGTTTTACACCTTCCTTAGATTTAGGTATTCAGGCCAGCAACAGTGCAGCACAGAGTGGGGTAAATGGTATCTTAAACAGTATTTAGTGAAGACCACAGAGGAACTTTACCGTGTTTCCACGGTGCCATTAAAATGAAGAGAGGATCTAGACAACAGTAGCTCAAGAAGGCCCCTAAGATAAGCAAATATTGACCTGTTTGGTCTTCCCTGAGGTGTGTGTGCCTCCTATCAGTGTGTTTGCCACATATAATCTACCTAAATACCTGAAATGTATTAAACAAGGAATTGAGAGGATGTGATAACTGCAAACTGATTCTTCGTTAAGACTTGAAGCTAGAAAGGCATTATGTACACATTGAAGAAGAATCACTAAGTCCAGTCCTGTAGTTACACGTTCCCCTGAAACCTGAGCACACAAAGGTCTGGTTCTGGTCATTCAGCTGTGTCAGAATGTGTAAAGGAGATCTTATGCAGGAAAGGATGAGCAAAACCTAAAGAAATCTATCACTATTATTTGCCTACAGATAGCACCAACAAAATAAAAGATAGATAGCAAATAGAGACATGAACTTCCTGTTCCTTCCAGTGGGCTGGCAGAAATCATAAGCAAAAAAACTTGACCAAGTCCTGAAAAAGAAAAAGGTCACCCTGCAGATCTGGAGAAAGGACATTTGAGCACTGCTGCTAGATTCCAGGAAGAAACAGAAAGAATCATTTATTGAAAAGAGGATCCTCACTGTTCTGAAGTAAACATTTTCCTCTTTCCAACAGAAAAATGATACCAGCCATTACTTTCACGAGTTAGACCTCCGCCAAATCCAGTCAAAACTGTGTTTTCTGGTGGAGGGAAAGCAAGGTAGCAAATTATACTGGTGCTTTAGATTTCCAGCTCATTTGCACTGCTGGAGATGAAACCAAGACAAAAGGGAAGAAAACCCTTTGTTGTACCTGAGAGACATATGAACATATAAAAAGTACAGACAAACTCACTCTTGGATAGCAATGCTCATACTTAGCCCTTGAGATGGGAACCCTGTGAGCAAGACCAGATTACTGATGAAGAACCTCAGTGCTTTTCATTTCTCCAAAGTTTGAAAACTTTTCCAAAGTTTGAAAGGTTTGATGGTAGGAAGGCAGATGAGCCCTTTCTTTCAGTAAAAGGGGCTTAACTTCCACACGAGCCTCATGAAGTGCTGAAGGCTGTCAATAATACCAGCACAAATCTTAGATGCTAATTTATTTGGAGTGCACACAAAGAAATACATCATTTGTAGCTGCCAAGTGACGTATCTTTTTTATAAACTCTATTTACAACTTTTTTTCCCCAACCACACATTGATCCAAATTCATAGTTAGTAAGTGTAGGTACCAACTTGACCAGTTTCATACAATGTTAATCACCACCCACAGCTGACAGTACACTCCTCATACAATAACTAAATCACTTTTGGCAGCTATTACTGTTTTAGTCCCTTACTCTGAAAAGATTTATAGATCTGCTTAACTTTATCCATGTAAACAGTCCCAGTGACATTAGCAAGAGCCCTCACATTTGTTAATTTAAACTTTGTAGAACCAGGGGATCACCCAGAATTCTGACAAATAAATAAAATCTGAGTCTGAAGTAAATGTGATGATAATTTCTTCACTTTGTGTTTTCAGGTTGCCATTTTTCATGATGCCTTCTCAAGTGGCCTTCGATTCCAATATGTGTCTCCAAGCCCAGGATCTTTCAAGGGCCCTCTTAGATGTCTGCCTGTCCACAAGTGAAAGACAGACAAAGGAACAGCAGGATTCTTTGAAAACACTTGAATATCAGTTATAACCATTTGCCTCAACAGTTTTATAGTAACACTGAATAGTAATCTAAGGAGACTATTTAAGTTAAATTGAAGCAGGAGTTAAGTGGCTGCCAGGCCAGTCTACATATTGAATATCTGGTTTTCCTAATCTCAGCCTAATTCAATAGGAAAATTCTATTTAATGGCTACATCCACATCACCACACCTACCTAATAAAAGCCAGTAATAAATCAACATCATCAGTGCAATGGGTTCCAGAGAGAGCAAATGCTAAAGTACAAGGAGTGCTAGAGATGTCAGTTAAGACTGTCAGGCCTTCCTAATTTGAGATCGTCTCATTTGTAGTTGTAACTCTTAACTGTCACAGTCCCAGGCCATGACAGCTCCCCAGACATGCTGTTTGGCTCTCACTAGCTCCCATTTTCAAACACAAAGGACAATTCTGTAGTGAGTTGATCTGGGTAGTGCTAAAGCACCCAACAAATCAACACCACCTTCAACAAGAATCAGTGAAGTTATCAGCGAAGTTGACATTATTTTCAGCTTTCTTAAGCACTTCAGATGATTCATGCCGAGAACTTCTGACTCAACTGACAGAAAATAGGCATTTTCCTCTTTTTTTTTTTTTTTTTTTTTCCCAGCTTCTCTAGGGTTAGTAGCCTAAAATTCTAAAGAAACAAAGCCCATGCAATCCTGCTGTCTTTCTGCCCCCTCCCTGCTCCATCCTGTGTGATTTCTGAACTCATTGACTCACATGAAGCTATCAAACCCAGATGAGAAATGGTCAGCAACATGCTGGGTTCCTACTAACTTCTGGAAAATCATCAGACAAATAAAGACAGAAGAAAATGCCCCCACTAAGAAAAAATTGTCAGTGTAGTGTTATAACTGATGCCAGAAAAACCTCCAAGCATTACTTTTCAGACAGAGAGGTGTGGATAAATCAGACCCAAGGCTCTGTAGTACCTTACAGACTTTAGGAGGCCTGTCTATAGACAGTTTGGGTATAGCAGAAGGCTCTGCATGGCCAGCAAGGATTTAGTTTGTATGATCACCATTAGCCAATCTACACACCATCATAATGGAAGTGGAAGGCAAGCTGCTGTTCATTACACTGTTCTGTGTCAGAGGAATCAGAAATTTATTGGTGGATGGTAGATTTAAAACTAACTGAACTTGGCATTTTTAAATTCCACTCTGAATTTAGACAGACAAGGGAAAAAATACTTATTTTTAGATGTAAAGATAGAGAAAGGGAAATAAATTTAAAAAAAAATATATAGTAAAGCCCTGGAAAAATCTCTGGCAGTGAGGTGATAATTTAAATCACTTTGAGGCTGGACAAGACAAGTGAGGAAATGTTAGTGCAATGTTTTTGTGAAGGTCTGACTTTCACACGAGCTTGAGCAGGAAACATTCCAAACTTGGGACTTAAATCCTTGCTAATCTTTACAGCCTGGTGGCAGAATTCAAAATACTGGGGCTCTGCTCTGGAGCTGTGAGCCTGTGTTCCTTTAGCACTAGATATCCCAAACTCACGTGTTAAATGAACCTGAGATTGGGGAGTATGGAGAAAAGTTATGGCACCACTGGTTGAGTTTAAATTGTCCATGTGGATGTTTATTAGCAGTTGTGGACAGAATTCTGCTTCTGCCCTTGTTTCCTTTGCTTCTTATTTTTAACATCTTAGGACTGCACAAGAACGTCAAGTCTCTGGCCATTTAAAGGCCCATGTGACTGCTCTGTACTTTGAACTCAGATAAACTTCTTACTGAATGAAGTCATGTGTAAAATGCTTTCCAACAGAGATTATTTTGAACTAAGCTGTACTAAGAAATGCAACAGAATTTCAACACTCAGATTTCAGCAGCACCAAAAAAAAGGAACCATTCCTGTACTGAGCACAGCGCCTTGGGGGGAAGCACCAGATCCCCTCACATAAACAGAACTACACTTGTACTAGACTACGGAAGTTAGATCAGGGAATAAAAAAATCATATACTTCCATATAATCACATGTCAGAATAAACAGCTTTTGCCTAATTGGTGCATACGCAACATTGCTTCCAAAAGACTCTTTATAATAGTAAGTTTAAACCGGTAAAATTGGTATCAGGTCCAAACTGGCCGCATTGGGATGGCTCAGAATTTCTGTGTGCTTTTTAGTTTGAAGTGATACCAGGTTTTATCTAATATTTGGATTAAAAAAAAAAATAAAATCTCAGCCTTGATCATTACACTTTTTTTTTTTTTCTCCCTAGGAGCAGAACATATGGCTTGTATCCTGGCTAACTTCCAACCTGAGTAATTGCGTACTGACCACAGACGTTTCCCCTGCAGTTTTGACTGGATAAAGCATTCCTCTATGGTTCCTCCTGTGACCCTTTATACTTTGGTATGGAGAACTATTAAACAGCTACTGCCCTCTGCCCCCAGAAAAGATGCATTTTATTTTTAAGTGAAACAATTTCATCAAGTTATAATTGTATCCCTTTGGGAAGGACAGGGATATAATTTTAATTTTACATATATGTAATATCAAGCATTTCTTCTGAGGACAAGGAATGGCCTATGAGCTCAAGAAGGGCTGTGTGATGACGAAGATTAATATTAGAGAAGATGTGGGAGAGCTTTCTGCTCAAACACATGGGACAAGAAGACAAAGCAAAAGAAAAATTTGCATATCTTGCTTTTATACCATTGACTATTTTGATTGGTGTGTGGCATTTGAAGGGCAGAGAGAATGAAATGGAATGAGTTATACACAACACCACAGCCCACCTTGTTTTGAAGATCTCAAAGCACTTTACAACTGACTAGTGACAGTAGAAGGTACTGGAGACTTTGAGTGGTACTTTGAGTGGCTTCATTTACTGAAACCACCTGAATTCCAAATTTCCAACTTAAACTATAAACTATTAATTTCAGCTAAAGTCTGCAGCATTTACTACTTCTGCAGATGCATCAGGATCACTGTGACAAACAAGGCACCCTAAAAGTCAGAAGCCCCTTTAACAATTTCCCCTGCACAGGATCTAAGTGACACTAAGCAGCAGAAATACGAGCAAGAGAGCCATTTAGACCAGTCTATATTTTAACCACTTAGTCTGATTTATAAACTACTTTGAAGATGACAAATGCAAAAATACAATCAAGCTGCTCAGTATTACTAAATAAATAAAAGTATGCATGGGAATGTGTATATATATATGTATCTTTTTTTCTGCAAGAGCTGAGTAATGAGTGCTCCTATTAGCTGCTTAATCCATCCATACACTCACACATAGAATGCTCTCCCAATTAACTCATCAAACTGGGTAGTTTGGGATTTGACTCCCATCCTGTAAGGATGAGACACTATTAACTGAGAAGGCTGAATATTTGATGGATTTTGATCAGGCCAAGCCACCAACCAACCAACAAAAATAAGACAAGTTTTAGAGGGAGATAGAAAATTTTAAGTGTTTCTGGTGGCATCCCTTAAAACACACTGAACCAGAGTTCAAGAAGCTATTGCCTTCATGAAGGGGCATAAAATGGAGTTAATGTCTGGTGTGCAACATTGCCATCATGCGGCCATTCCAGCTCTGCGAAAACACCATCAGGGACAGAAGGAATTGGACCCTTGCCCCGTATTTGCAACTTTTTAAATGGTCTTTATAATACTATCGGTAACCTACAGGAGAGCTGTTTGAGGTGCTCCACCACTGCCCTGGGCAGCCTGGGCCAGGCCTTCATAACCCTTTTGGGGAAGAAATTGTTCCCAGTGTCCAACCCAAACCTCCCCTGGCACAACTTGAGGTTATTTCCCCTCTTCCTACCAGGAAAATGTTAATTAGCATGACCACAAGAAGGTGTCTGTTGTCTAGTACCAGGGCCATTACTTTTTTTTTTTCTTCCCCCACACAGAACCAGTTACTTTTTTTAAAAAAAACCTTGTAGCAATAAAGTGGCTCTTGGGCTTCCAAATTCAGACCCAAGGCCTGTACGTCCCCCACGGGATGCAGCCGACATTGGCACGGCTCCGGGCCACCCCTGTTCGGTGCCCACCACAGACCCGGGTGAGGGTAAAGGTGTCCTGCCTGTCTCGTACCCGTCTGAAAAGAGGACCGAAATCGATGCCGCACGGCATCGCGCCTTGTCCTGGGGTCCGCAGGGATTGCCGACTGCCAGGCGCGTCAGGAGAGGCCGCGCACACAGCGAGGAGAGTCACACAGCGAAAGCCGCCCAGCGAGAGCCACACAGCGAAAGCCGCACAGCGAAAGCCGGACAGCGAGGCCGCGCCGCCCGTCAACGGTCACCGACCACGGGCCCATAATCACGGCGACCCGCGGCTCTCACGCGCCGCAGAGCCGACCAATGGCCGCTCGCCTCTGGCCCCTCTCCTTTCGCCCCGCGCTCGCCCTGGCGGCCCCTCGCGCCGCGGGCCGGCCGCTCGGCCCTTTGCGCGTGCAGAGAAAGAGCTCCAACGCGGGAAAAAACATGGAAGGTGGCATAGACTCGGGAGTGGAAAACAAAGCAAATGAGTAAAATTAGTGATTTAAGAGGAAAATGAAATACTGACAGTCCCAGGGTTAAACAGCATGGACTGCAGAAGTAAGCTGTAATCAAATATGCAGATGGAAAAGTTGTGCATAGTCAGAAAAGTATTAATAGAATTAAATCAGACACAGGGGCTCAATTAGAGCAACAGTGAAGAAAAATAATGATATTCCTGAATCTAAAGTTGTTCATCTACACAAAACTGGTGTTTGCACTTGTCTGGAACCCTGCCCCAGCAAAGCAGGTATGATTTAGCTTCCTCATGGAAGATCTGCTCTGCTTGCTTGAGTTACAGCCTCGGAGAGGGGGACACAAACCTCTTAAAGAAGGGACACCCTTCTTGCCCACGGATGGGCACAGAAGCACAAGAAGAGCTTTCTGCCCAGCCGGCGCAACAGGCAGATACACATGGAAATAATAATCACCTGGAAATAAATTCAGCAGCCCGCTTGTTTGAACAACATCCATCTTTTGGCTATAAAAAAATTTGCATTAAAACAGCACTAAAGAAACAAAAATTAATCACTTGAGACAGGAAACAAAAATTGACAGGGAAAGAATAGAAGCTTAAGCACCACTGGTGGCTGGTTGTACAGAAAGAAAACCTTTTCTGTATTCTCATCTCCTAGCACCTGGCACCTGCAAACAAATAAAGGAGCCAGTCTACCCCTTGCCTTTACAACTGCAGCAAAGCTACTGCACAGGGAAAAGGTCCTTCTACATCTCAACTGCCAGAAGCAGGGAGGCAATAGCAACCTTCCTCTTCATCACAGAATTTTGGAAAGAAATCGGCAATATCACCGTAGTGGAAACTGAACCAATCCTAAAAACCCATTGAAGAAAATATGAAAAAATATTTGCTCTTACCCTGGGCTGGAGCTGCTGTGATGGTAATTATACCTTTATTTTGGTTGGTGTTTACATGTTTGTTTTGCCAGATTGCATAAGGCTCATCTGCTAATCTATTCCTGAAAAACATGGCTGGTTTTATGGTGTGCTTTCTCCTGTCTAGGGTAAGAGGACAGAAGCCAGAGAAATATTTTTTACTCATGTTTTTAGCAAAAAAACTAGTTCGTGAAAACTAAAAATGCTCCCAGGCTGCAAGAGAGCTTTGTTCTTTGTGTCATCGAGCAGGTTTCTGTAGATTACTACAAGTTTCAGTATATTTTTGAAGAAACAACCCCCTATTATTTTTGCAGTTTAAGTGCAAAACAAATTGAAGATTTGAATTAAAGTATCTCTTTCCTATTTCATTCAGGGCTGTCAGCTATGCAGACCATAAAGAGGGAGCTTTTTCAACAGAACATGAATCCAAGAGAGAAAACAGTTTTCCAAGAATATCTGACGAATCAGGGGACTGTGGTAAAGCCCTATTGCTGGCAGAGGCAGAACCATGTCTGTGCTAAGTGTCCCTACCACATACGGACTGGTGAAGAAGTGAGAGTCCCTTACGCAGAATTTCAGAGACTCTTTGGCTTCCCATACAGATCAATAGCAGCTTTCCAAAATAAACACCTTCTCTTCTATGAACTGAGGAGTTTCTCAGGCAGAGTCGTCCAAAAAGGCCATGCTACAAACTGTACCGACCAAGACAGACATCCAGAATCGATGCTGCTTGAGGCAAGTGGTTATCTGGATGCAGTTACAGATGCCTATGAAAATATCGGCTGCATCAGCTTCTATTCCAATTACTCTCCTTGTAATGAGGCTTACCACTGCTGCGTAAGTAAAATCTACAACTTCGTGCTGAAGCACCCAGAAATCACGCTCTGCATCTATTTCTCTCAGCTTTACCATGCCGAGGAAGGTTTCCCCACTGCCGCATGGAACCGTGAAGCTTTGCGGAGCCTCTACAGCCTGTGGCCGTGGGTGACTCTACAGAGCCTGCCTGGGGGGGCACAGCATTACCTCCTGCTCAATTTTGTGTGTGGCATCCCAGGGTCAACCCTTTCTCACCCAACTCAGCAAAACAGGCAAAATCCACGTCAAATTAATGACTTCACAGGAATGAAACCCTATTTTAGGGAAGCCTTTCCACAAGTGATTCAGGGAAATCCTGCTGTGCAGAAGAACTTAAAGAACTTTTCTTCTTCTAGCCTGTCCCCAGAACAGCCTTTCCAAGGGATGAAAGGCAGTCAGCTTCTTCCCATGTCTCAGAGCCACTTGGTGATTTTCCCAGGCAGGTTTCTGCCCTTTCAGAAGGACCGCCTATACCCGAGACCTAAAAATATTGCAAGGCATTTAAAAATGCCAATGGAATAATTCAGTGAAACTCCTCATTCTGAAATGTTCCCAAGCAGCAGACACTTACTCTTGAGGATGATACAAATCAAATCGCTTTCAGGCTGTAAAAAAAGATGGCAACGCTACCCTACCAATAGTTACCTCCTACAAAAGTTAACCCAGACAACAACTGGGTCTCAAGTAACTGATTATGAAGATAAAATGCTTTTATTTTAGCCCTGTATCCTTCAAACATAAATGCATAGCAGTCAACCTGAAACCTCAGTATCTTCTGATTATTTCTGATTATTATCCTGTGATTATTTGTTGTCCTTAAGCCAATTTCTACCAGAAAATTGTAAACAGTCCACAAGCTACAACCACAACAACAACTGGATTGCAACTTCCCAGCTGAGGCAGCTTTAATGGAACATGTGACATATTCTAAAAGCCTCCTCTATCACACAGGTGTTTTTACATGTAAGGCTGATACATGAATAAATTTTTCCCATCAGTTGTTTCCTTAATAGTAAGGGGGATTATATACATATATATATGTATGTACATTTTTTTTCTAGGGCTGTTGCCTTCCATTAAGAGGAACCTCACAAAGCTGTGTAATTCCCTCATTAGTAAGAAATAAGGGGATAATATAGATAGCACAGATCTACACAGTCCAAGGATAATTTGAAAAAGAAAAAAAAAATGTTCCTTTCAGTTGGAGCAGTGTTTTCAATTTGTGATTCGATACAGAAACACGGAATGGTTTGGGCTGGAAGGGACCCTTAAATGTCATCTAGTGCAATGCCCCTGCAGGGAACAGGGACATCTGCAGGTTGCTCAGGGAGGTCAACCAACCTCAGCATAACACATTTCTTCCTTCTATCCCATCTAAATCTCCCCTCTTTTAGTTTAAAACCATTACCCTTTTAACCTGTGGCAATAGGCCCTGCTAAAAGGTCTGTCCCCAACCTTCTGACAGGCCCCTTGAAGTACTGAAAGGCCACAAGAAGGTATCCCCAGATCCTTCTCTTCTCCAGGCTGATCAAACCCAATTCTCTCAGCCCGGCCTCACAGCAAAGGGCTTCCAGCTCCCAGATAAGTTTTTTTGTGGCACTGTGTATATTTGATACTATATTAAAGGTGCTAAAGACAGAGCAACTGAAGTCAAAACATGCGTTTGTTTTTTTTTCTCAGCAAATGGGGGGTTCTTTGTGGGTAATGTCAACTGTGAATAATCACACTGACTAATTTTATAGAAGTCAGTGCTTCTGCTCTGTTTTGAGGCCTTGAGCAACCTAGTCTAGTTGAGAGGCATCCCTGCCCGCTGTGGGGAGGTTGGATTAGATGATCTGTAAGGTCCCTTCCAGCCTAAGCCATTCTCTGACACTCTTTTTGTGACCATAGTTACTGTATCTGAACAAAAAAAAAAGAGGCTACCTCCCAAGTTAGCCTTAAACATCCTTTACTTTAGCAGAGGTGATCCCACTTAGAAACATAAGGTTTTTTGTGTCTCTTATAGGCAGAAATGTGCTAGAATCCACCAGACCCCCTACTTTTACGCCATCTAGGTGCTTTTTTAGGAAACCTTTGTTAAATCAGACCATACTTATTCCGCACTTTCTGATAAAATCATAGAATCATAGAATTTTTTTGATTGGAAAAGACCAAACCCTCAACCCAGCAGTGCCAGGGTACAGCTAAGCCATACCCTTCAGCAGCACAGCTCCATGGCTTTGAAACCCCTCCAGGGATGGGGACTCCACCACTGCCCTGGGCAGCCTGGGCCAGG
>JANHFX010026569.1:89254-103926 GCA_027560015.1 Chloroceryle amazona | reverse complement strand
GAGAAAGAGAGAGGAGAGAGAGGAAGAGAAGAGAAGAGAAGAGAAGAGAAGAGAAGAGAAGAGAAGAGAAGAGAAGAAGGTAAATGTCATGATGAAAGAAATGCGAAGACTTAGAATTAACTGAATTTTTTGTTTCTAAGGTGTACCCTAATTAAGGTAGAAGGAAGGAACCACCTTACTGCAAGCAGCTGTGTCTGTTCTTCAGATGAACAGGTTTATGGTTGGAAGCTATTTCTGTTCTTACAGGGGTTTAACATGCTAGATTTCAAAACACGAGCAACAAAAATCAAACCAAACATAAACTGTGTATTAATGCAGAGAGTATTGCTACGTTTAAACAAGTCTGGAATTTTAATTCTTATAAATCCATCCTAGAAACATAAGAAAATCTTCAGAAATGTATACTTTTTATTTTTTAATTATAATTTCTTCCAATCTCAAACTCAAAACTAACGAAACTAGCCACACAAAAGCTAGAGAAGACAAGAATATTCTAACCTGGATGGAGCTGGAACTGGTTGTGTGACTCACAAAAATCAAATAGTCTTCTTCATCCACAGCAAAGTGTTTCACACATCTGGTATCAAGAACAGAGAGAGTCTGTACCTGCGAGGGAAAAGTGACAAAAATGGTGTTTGGAAGTCACATCAAGTGACAAGATGTATGCATATATACATGTATCCTTTTGTTAATTGTGAGATTACATATTGCAATATGTAAAATTGCATGTATGTAATTATACCATTTTAAAAATATGTCTCTATATATGGGGTTAATTTACAAAATTAATATAACATATTAAACATTTCTCAGAAAATATTCTATGACTTGATTGTTCCACAATTTCTTTCCTCACTCCTCAGGTCATTTTCTACCAACCTCAAAACATAAATACAAAAGCACAGTAGACAACCAGCTGTATAAACTTACATCACTGAAGCCAAGCAGAGCCTTAGGGCCCCAAATTAGCTGCGTGCAGAGTGGTTTTTTCACTCAAACATGGCTGGACTGAAGGCCCTCAGGAGGTCCTTTCCAACCTCATTATTTTATGGGTTTGTGCATGTAACTGATTTACCTTCAACAGCCTGCGTCTTGGCGTGAATGCATACACACTGTTGTTGGAAGCTCCCTGCCTGCCTCCTCCATGAGTAATCACAAGGTAGGGAGAGGCATGGATCTGGAAGGACACACAGCTCTTGGGATTCCACATGCTGAAATTCTGAGAGAGGAATAAACAAGTACAACTGAGACTGAAATTCTTTATTAAGTAACATGATTGGTGTTTGCAATCCAACATTTACCTCGAGAGGAACAAAAACGCCTTTCCACTGATATAGAGTAGAAAAAGTAGCTGGAGGTGTACGCAGCAGAACACCATACAGGTTTTCTCCTGATGTAAAGAAACACCAGCTGGACACTGACTCTCCTGTAAAACTCTGCACGACAGACAGGACACTGATACTGCCCCCTGCAACACAGTAAAAGAAAACACTGTGTTTTCTTGAGGTCTTTTTCAATGCCATTTTCATGATTTATTTGCCAAAAACAGACCTAGTATCAGACATGTTAGAGTGGTCTTTAAATAGTTGGTATAGTGTATGTGAATGCCAAGAAACATAGTACTGAGGATGTCATGAGAGCTAACCAATAAATGCATTCTTCAGGTGTTACAGTTGCATATGGACCATGTATGGCCATTCCAGATGATTCAGTTTGGAATGTAGCTAGTGAGAAAACTAGCTAAATAGCAAACAGTGAAAAAAGCAATGCAGAAACTACAAAATTATAGAATCACAGAACATTTTGGGTTGGTAGGGACAATTAAAGGTCATGTAGTGCAAACCCCCGGGCAGCGAGCAGGGACATCTGCAACTAGAGCAGGTTGCCCAGAGCCCTGACCAACCTCCAGGGATGGGGCATCAATCACCTCTTGAGGCAAGTTGGACCAAAGTCTCATCAGCCTCAGTATAAAAAATGTCTTCTCTCTGGTCTAAATATCCCCTCTTTTAGGTTAAAACCATTACCAAGTGTCTGTGTTTGTTTTCCCCATCCTCCACATGACAAGCGGTCATGGCACTAAGACTCTCAAACTGCCTCAGCAATTCTACTGGAAAAAATCCCTGTATTGTCAGAACTCAATTCCAAGAGCTAAACTCCCAAGCCCATGCAGAGTTTAGACCAGCTGCTGAGCCAGACAGGCTATTCATCCATGTTCAAAAACAGGCATTTCCTTCTTTTGCTGTGTTTGTTTCAGCCTGGATTAGTCAGCAGCTATACAAATATAAGTACTGGAACAGAAAAAGCTTAGTATGGAAATGGGAACAAGCAGGAAGAAATGAAAGGATGGCTTCCCACAGCTGCAGTGCAAATTTGGATCAGATTAAGGTGTCCATGAGGTCACAGCCTGAGACTCCCACAAAAGCATCTCAGTTGGCACAGTAGCAGGTATGATAGAAAATGTGTGGTGGCGTTTTTGCAGACTAAGGCTATCTAAGTTTTATGTAACTCGTTTCTCTTACACTGTGTTAAAAAAAAGCCAAAGTTACAAGTAGTAAAGAACAAAAGCCTTTGTTAAACAAAAGGCTAGTGACAATAATGTTCATATCAGCAGGAAGGAGAGCGACAGATGATTGAAACTGGCAGAAGTGGCTCATGGCAGGGTGACTCTTAAGCAACCAAACTCTTTAATGAATTTTCACATGCTCAGAAAAATATTAATTTAATATTAACATTAATTATATTAATTAATTCTGAATAACAATTAAAATAAATATTAATTAACGTAATCAAGTCTGAATATGTGGATTTATATTCCAAAGCTACATCTCCTGTATGTTTGGCTAGTCCCTTGCTATCTCCACTCTGACAAAAGCAGTGATAGAGTGAACGTACTGATGCCAAAAGCAGTATCTGACAACGTCTCCCACTCAACACTCACAGACACGTTCAGACCATTACTCCGTGAAACTTTCAAGTAAACTGTAGTGTTGGCTTCTTCAACTGTGAGGAAATTTGTCCTAAATGTGAGAATTGTGAAAATAAAGAAAAAAAAAAAAAAAGTATTATTTTTGTAGTATACAAATAAGATTTTTACAATTCCAGTGAAGAATACACAAAAGGAAAAAAAAAAGAAACTATTAATAACTGGCTCTGCTATCTGATGGACTGATAATTAAATTTATTAAGGTTGTGCAATGTTTCTTACCCTAAAATCTTGGCAAAATCATTGAAAATTCAATGAAATCTTAAACGAGTCTGAAATTTAACACACCAGTTGTGTGGTTTAAGCTGTACAATTGTTGAAAATGTCATTGCAAATGGTTCATTCTCTTCTGAAAGACTGTCCTGAGAGAAAGTATGTATACACAAGCTTAAAAACAAAAATAAATTATAAAATGCATGATTCCCTGGGCACCTATCTGAGGTTTGGAGCTCTTTACATGCATAACTATTAGTGGAATGTCTAGGGACTAGCAAAGTCCTGTTTATGAAAAAATACATAGAGAAATGGACCTTTCTAATGAGTAGTCCTTTTTAAGTATTTCTTTTGTTCTTCTGCATAGCAGCAATAGTGCTTGACAAAAACTTTTCAAAATTACAAATGTTTTACAATTGGATTGCTGAATTTCTTTAAAGACCTTCATCTAAAACAAAACTGTAGAGAGATACAATTTCTAATGGATGTGAAAAATCTCCTTTTAACTGAGTCAGTTTTCAGTACCTATTTGCAACCGCATGGATGCTGAAAAGCCCTAGTGGAGCCTGGTTCTGTAATACTGTGATCATAGTTTGCACTCTGGTGCCCAGTCTGGCTCCTCCAGTTGGATTGAAGAGGGTGACAATGAAGTGCTCATCCATTTCTGGTTCTTCATCCAGTATTGCAGAAATATGCAGTGTCTGACAAGAAAACAAGCACAGAAAGTTGTTGAGATGTGGCAGCAAATGATGACACGGCCCCACCAGACCCTGCTGCTGCTTCTAGGCTTTCAGTGCTGTTTCAGAACAGCAGCTCCTGAAACTGGAGAGGACAGAAGTGAGGTAAGGATGGTTCATCCACATGGTGACCTCCATTGGTCAGACAAGCCTATCTGTTTGGATCTTTTTCCTTCCTTTTTTCTCCTCTCATCCTAAAGCTCTCTGAAATGTGATCTTTTTTTCACAGCTCTGTTCTCGTACCACACTCTCCTTGGTAATTCATAATCTCTTATCATAGAAGTATTTAGTTAGGAAAAGATATTTAAGATCAAGTCCAACTGTAGAATCCCCTAAGGCAGTTCAGTCAAGCTGGTTTTAATTTACTTTAGTTGGCAACTAAATCAGCTCCAGGGCAAAAGGGTAATTCCACTACTGCTGCTAGGAAGAAAGAAAAAAAGGCAAGAATGGAGGGATATTTGAGATACTCTCTCTCTCTTCTTGATGTTTCTTTCCCTCTACCGCACCAGTGTGGATAAGAATAGGATCCTCTGAAGGCTGTCTCAAATTAGAAGAGAATGATCTAGAAAGAGGTAGGCGTTGTCACTGTCATTTGAGGCTCACTGTCATCTTTCCCACTACCCAAAGTTAGTAATGGTGGATCTGGAACTTACAAACTTTTAGATCCCTGTTTACTTCTGCAATAAACCGTATTTAGAGACATTTTAAAGAAGTCTTTAACCTCCCACAGATCTGCCACTCTGGCCAGCAATGCAGTTCCAAGTGCATTTGAGGCTCAGAAGTTGAAAACCAGTGTTTGCAGAAAGGTTTGTTTTAGATTTTGCCCCACTAGCCAGACATACTGGCCTGTTACTGACCCAGTGTCACTGATAAAACAAAAGATAGAATAAAATATATAAAAAATACATATAAAATAAAGTATAAAATAAAAAAAATACAAAATAAAAACGCAAAATAAAACAAAGTAAACCAAAACAAAACAATCTCCCACTGAACTTCAAAAGAGTCAGGATTTCATAAACTTAAGTTAGCTCACTTTCTAACTGACAGTACAGAGGCAGTCAGTTTAATACTCCCAGGAAAAAAAGCTGTTCACTTTTTGTAATTTTTTCAGCATATTATGTTCAGTTCAGACCAGCTGCAGTTTCACATTACAGACTGGGATTTTCACGTCTAACTTAACAAGTTATATTTGTAAATTACCATTTCATTTCAAAGTTTGTGTTTTGTCTACATGCTGAATACATACAAAGAAATGTGGCTGTGCATACATAAACATTATACACTTGTTATGTTGTTTGCAATTTACCTCAACTATTACAGAGGAGTATCTACAGAAGAGTAAATCTAATTTTCATGCACTCCCTCTCCCATGACTCAATTTCCTCTGAGAATGAAGGAAATCATAAGAAAAAAAAACAAACACAAGAAAAAACATAGACATTTCTGAAATCTTTCCAACAACTCAAAAGAGCCTCTCTTCACATCTTTGATAATAATTATCATATTACCTTCAATCTCACTCCTTCTTCCAGCACAATATATCCTTGAGAAGGGGTCAAATCCACTGATGCTTCTGAAGAATTAATTTCAGTTACAAGATATTGAACAGTCACAGTGCCAAATATCCCCTGAGGAGGTTCTCTAATAATATTTAATACTGCAACGCTTTCCGTCAGATGGAGAGCTGTTTGCTCTCTTAGGAAGAAGTGATCGCTGTTATTGAACGACAAAACTCCATGGCCATCATCATTGGCAAGTATAGTAATTGTGGCTTTTGAGAAATAAATAATGGAAATATTAAACAGTGGAAATAGTAATTGACATATTAAAATATAATTGTACATATATGCAGATTAAACACATATAGACACAAAAACATTCTTCCTTTACTGTACATATAAAGCTTTTATGTCCATGATATTACTTTAAGAGAATATGTAAGTATTCTACTTTATTTAAGAGGATTTCTGGACAGGAATCCAGACTTTTACTAAAAAGCTCACTTTCATACTTTCTGATCCCTTATTTTACTTATTACCTTGTTAATTGCCTATATTTCATAGGGATGTTCAAGGGCTTTGCCAAGGTGTATAAAGATCTGCCACGGCAGGGCAATAGTGTTTTATGACATATGATTATACAGAAGAATAAAGTAAAAATGACACACACACAATTCAAAAGAATGAGAACGTGAAAACTAAGTCTTACCTGTTGTGTTCTCCCCTAATTCCAGACCCAGAGAGGGATTTGTTAATATTAACTGGAACTTCTCATCACCTTCAGGAATATCATCATCAAAAATTGTAATGACAACAGACTTACTCCTTTCTCCGTCAGCAAAAAAAAGAGTCTAGCATTGAAACACAGAAAGTACTGAATATTTAACAGCTGTTAATACTGAATTGTTCAACTAAAGTGACCAGGATTGTCTTACACTGGAAGGAAAAGGAGGTAAAAAAAGCTGTAATCTCTATGTCCCTTGTAAAATGAAACAGAAGTAAAAAGGTTCTACACATTGCAGAATGAGAAGTAAGAGCAATTCACTTTGAAATTTCTGTTGTAAAAAACATGGAACCTTGTGCAAAACCTTATGTACATCTTTGTCTTAGCAAAATTGTATTTGAGATACACATTCAGAAGTTTACAACGTGTCTTATATTGAAAAATACGGCAGTATTTTAAAAGAAAGAAACAGTAAAAGATGACTGATTTTATCTCATTCTATTCAGGTGACCAAAGCAATTCAAACACATTGAAACAAACAGCTGCACGACTGATCATTCTGCAGAATAAACAAAAAGATATCCTTTTGAGAAAGCTGAAGGAATGAAAAGTACAAGATTTAGAATTTGCTTCTTACCCTCAAGGTGACATTAAAATCCAAACCCAGCTGTGCCTCCAAATTTTGGGCATAAAAAAATACAGACACGTTGCCATATGACCCTCTGTTCCGGTATGCCACTATTGTCAGATTCCCATGAGATTCATTCACTTCAAAACTAAAACAGAAAACAAGAAAAATTCTCAGTGCTCACTGAGCTCATTCTTTGGAATTATGTAGTAGATAGTTATTATATTTTCACTTCATATCATTCCTTCTGCTTCCTAAGAAAAAGGCATTATTAGGTCTATCACCCCCATAACAATTATCTAATACAACCTCTTTACCTTTATTTCTTATCTAAATGGAGTTAAGCAGTAAGAGGTTGTCCTTTTTTTCCTGCCTGTAAGTGGAAGTTTAAGCCTGCTTATGTTCATGGATCCCTTCTTTCTAGCTCCTGGAAATTAGAGAAAAAGGATTGGGAGATTCCAGTGTGTATGCTCATGCGGATGCAGAGACTGGAACACTGGATGGAGGTTGTGACCCGGATGGACTGGATGTGACTGGATGGATATTGTGACCCAAGTTCACAATGTAAAAGGACAGGAGTCGAAGTAAGTAGATGGCAACAAAAGATTTCTGAGTAAATATATTGTAGATGTTGTTTTTCAGTGTGGCAATTATCTTATACTTCCAGTTCTGCTGAACTGATGATGATTTGCCACCTCAAAGATGTGGCCCTATTTTTAACAGGAGTTTTTCTGAAAATGGAAATAATTGGGCAACCCCAGTCCCTGACTGACACAGTGAGTTCTGCAAGGAGACAAGACTTACTTGGTACTTTCCCATTCAATTACTCCGCTTACTCCATCATTGGCATCAATTATAATTTGTGAAGCTAAACCTTCCACATCTGGAAATGGATAACAGAAGGACAAAAATGAATGAATGATAAAGTCTGTTTTCATTATTTTCAAGAATAAAAGAAGATACTAATTTTGTAGAATAAATACATAACTCTCTGCTTCCAAAATGTGGAGGAAAAAAAGTAGTGGGAAAGACAATTGCAAAGACCTAAAGAAAATCTGTCCATCCTTCCTCACTGTTAGAACTGCAACTCAGAGCCTTGAATTACCACAGTTACATTTACTAATGCTTACAAAAAAGCCTACAAAAAATTTAGAAAACAAGACACAGCACAGATATATCAGGAAATACCACAAACAAGATTTGTCATGGAATCTTCATTTATCTTCCTCGTGTGTGTTTATTATGATGACACTCAAAGTCTTTCAGACTGTGCTGTTCTGAATATGGGAGGGAAAATGAGTAAGAAAGACTAATAAATGATCCAGTATTTCACCTCCTATTCATGTTTCAGTGCCTGATCAAAAACTTTACTGGAACACACCTCAGATTATACTACAAAATTATTAATTTCTTTGTAGTTTTTTTATTTACTGTGACATCCAATTGTTCCATGAAGACGTACGAATCTTCACAGTAACTCTGATTGTATGTATTGCACTGTGGAAATACTGAAAAATAGAATAATGCCAAAAATGTCCAATAATTTCAGAGACCAGAACTTTACAATCAGAATTTGATTAATCTGAGAATATAGTGCCTGAATTTATTCAGACAACATGACTATCCTAATTTGCTTCAACATAGTTTTAGTAAGACTTAAAAATTAATTATTAAAAGAATGACAATATCTACAATCAGACTGGCTCCATTCAATTCATAGTAAATATTTGGATCCATACTAAAAATTTTCTATAAATTCAGGTGAAAATAAAAGTAAAATGTCATTGCCATGAATCTAAACCTGTCACTTTGAGGTAACAATGAAGATCAGCAGTAGCTGAAAAATCTCTGCACAAACAGCAGAAATGTTACTGAGGTTTAGAAATCCAGAGGGAGTGTTGGTGACTATAACCTTTCAGCTTCACTCTTAACTCATATTTTCCCTTGTCATGTCACAATCAGATCAGTTGACCCAGGATTTGTAATATTTTGCTTTGAACATCAGACTTCATATTTCATGTCTGGCATCCTTCCATATCACCTGGTGTCCCCTTCTCCCCCACCCCGCCCCCCAGCTTAGGTCTTTCTTGTATCCATTAAGTTTATTCAGCTGTTGATAATTTTCCCTTTTTAAAAGTCTTTGCTCTTTTGTATTTGAGTCAGGCTCTCTCTTCCACCTTTTCCAGAGGACAGGAGCAAGAGGAGCATGGTGAAAACAACAGAATTGTCTTCATGTCTTCTGCTCCTGCTCCTAATTATTAGTGAAGGTTTGGATGAGAAATGAAGGTCACTGAAGTTCAGTGTATTCAACTCTCCATCACAGACACACTGGATTTATTCCACATATTGTATGCACATGGCCAAGACAGGAATGGGACATGCAATATATTCCAGATGTATAGGATTGACTACGTATGCCTGTATCATGTGCAGAGCACACATCTCATTTGATATTAGATACCTCCTAGAAAAACTTCAAATATCTAGTGTGGGGGTATGGGATTGCTAGAAATCATAAACAAATGCACTGTTCCAACAAGGAGTTAAATTGCCAGTCATAACAAATCAAAACACCTCAACAGGGAAAACAAGTTTAGAAAATAGTCTGATTAAAAAAAAAAATTCTTACATGTTACTATATATATATTTTTCTTTTTTATTTTAAGCTTGACTAACCACAACTCAGTGTCTACAAATTAGCAGTGAGTCTTGCAAATTACCTTTCAATCTGTAACGAATTAACTCTGTCACTTCTATAGGCATGCAAAGAAAAGAAAAAAGAGTCGAAAATAATAGGAAATTAGAAATAATCAGTATAACTAGCTGCTAGTACCACAGGATAATCCAGCTCTCTTTAAAGCCAGTGACAACTATGCTACTGAATTTAGAAGTAGAATGAGGAGCTAACTAAGCAAATGATACACGAAATCTACTGGAAGAGGAGGAAGCCCATTAGATTTGACTGCTAGACGTAAATCTGATAAAGAGTAATAAAAAGAGATGCTTAAAAGAGTGAACAAAGTGATCACACTTTTTTTTTTTACATTTTTGTTTCCATTAGGTACTTAGAAATGAAAATCAGCTTGATGAACCACCAGAAAAACTTTTCTGCTGTTAAATACCAAGTCCTCTATGAAAATTGACTTGTAATTTTTAGAGCTTTAGAAAGTAAGAAGCAAGTGTAATAATTAATATGTTTGACATTCTAAAATGATATATTAGAATATCCTCTCTCAAACTGGCATAGCTGGAAAGTGGAATAATTATAATATGCCAGAGTAATAATATCTGCCTATAATTCATATGAAAATAAAACCCAAAAAAACAAACCAAAACAAAACAAAAACACAACCAAAACCACACACAAAAGAAAAGATAATTTTGTATAAATTGTTTTACCCAGCCTAGGTGGGGATAAAGTTGAATGGTTCATGATGAGTTCCACTGAAGTTAAATTAACCAAGAAGAATTCTTGCACCTCTGGTACTTCATCCTGCAAAACACAAATTCAGTACATTCCTCTAGAATTCTAGCACTAGAATTAATTTATTTTTCCATTTTCTTGAAATACTTATATTAGGTGCAAAAGGTATTATCTTGAATGAATTATGAAGTACGACACTGTATTTCATGAAAAAGACTCTGTGGTGATACTAAACTATTGTTGGGAATAAATTTCTGCCAAATTTTAAAGGCATAAAATCCCAACTAGTGAGGAAGTAAGAGCTTGTAGCAACCAATAAATTCCACTGTTCTAAATATTAGATAGTAAATTCTTAATGAGACAGATAAATTTCATTTATGCATAGGTAGAGGTATTTTCTGTTATTTGTCTTTCTGTGATTTTAATGTAAGACAAACACCACTTTTCTAAAAGACAATGAAATGCATACCTTCAAGTAATAGATAGGTTGAAAGCTTTAGGTTCAAAATATTTTTTTCCTGATGTCATACAGATCAATGCAGAATGAACAGGTTTAGACTTTACCTCTAGAATAGTAATATTTATGGCAGCTGATGTTTCTCCTTCTTCCAAAATCAGTGAGTCAGAAGCAGCTATATAATCAGCTCCTGGTTCAGCCAAGGTCCCTTCTGTCTGGTTGCTTAAGGTGAGCAATCCTGGAACTGTGGCATATGTAACATTGACAGCACCTGTTTTAAGTGGTACCAAAAAAAATATGTTTTGTTTCACTTCTCATGTAATGTTCACTGGAATAGACAAAGAGAAGAGATCATTTGCTCCTCTACAAAATTGCTCCTCTAGAAAATTAAAAGCCTAACTGCAAAATGGATTGAATGACACAGAACTTTGTAACTGTATTGAATGTGCTTTCAGTCCAGCCTGTGGTGATTTGTCCAAATCAAGGACTCAAAAAGCATTAGGACCAAATACATTCGAGATATTTGAGGTGCTGTGGACTGCAAATATTACATTGCTGGAGTACTACCTGGGACATCCAATGTATTATTAATATCAGGTTTGGTGCCAAGGTAAGTAGAATGTTTCAGGAATAACTGATCTCTATAAATAAAGGCTCTAAAGAAAGTGCTGGGGAATATATAGCTTATTAAACCTAGTTTCCTTCCCAGGTAGACTGTCACAGACTTCAATAAAGAATAAAAATTAGGGGATGCAGTGATAAATGTTACCAAGGAAAAAAAGGTAGAGTGTTTCATGTAATAAAGCCATGTCTCACTAATCTGCCAGGCTAAATCAGGTTGTAAATTTAAAGAGAGCAGTCTTGGAGATAAAATGACAGCTGAAATTCAAACCTAGTCTGTATGAAATAAAATATAAACTATAGAAGCATTGTTGTTTTAATAAATAATGATGGACTTTAAGTAAGAGATCTTATATTTACTATGCTTATCTTAAAGCATTACTCTCCTTAGTAGTATTCCAAAAGTAAATTAGATACTGCTGTTAGAAAAGAAATAGGAAAACATATATATGTCACAAGAATGCCTCTACAACTGTGGTGTGTCCAGTCCTTGAATATTTCTTTCACTGGTCTCTTCACTTCAAAACAGATGTTAAAAATAAAAGAAACTGAAAAGGATTATCACTGAGGTCTAAATATAGTTGAAAAGGTAATTAGGAAATGATCACACATGTTATCTCACAACATAAGTTGAAATTCCCAAGCAGCACAAGAAAGTATTCTTGCACACAGCATATTGTGGAATTCTGGAATTAAGTACCACTTAATTTTATGGATGTTAAAAGACAAATTGATTTAAAAAGGATTAAGAATTTCTCCGAGACATCACCTGAATTCAATGGTCTGGATTCAACTTTTTCCTGCCAGTGTCTAGGTTAGAGGGGAAATAACCTGTCAGTCAGGTAGATACACTACAGCTACCAGGCTCCTTGCTGTGGAAATGAGAGCTAGGGCTCCAGTTTTAACTAAAACTTAATTTCCAAGCATGCAGTAAGAAGCCCTGAAGTTCTGAAAATATCAAAATTTCCAGCCTGTCATGGCTTTCATTTGCTTAATGATTACCAAAGCAGGACTTCCTTCCTCTTGAAATTATTATACAAACCTAGAGATCCAAATTCTCTGTTTATAAAAAGCTGAACCGTTTTGTTTTCCTCTGGAATTAAAACTACCCTGGATGGGGAAGCAAAATTCAAGACTCCATGTGGTTCATCACTAGCTTCTACAGTCAGAACAGCTTCGTATCCTTGACTATCCAAAACAGCAGCACCTGAAGGAGGAACTCCTGCAAAAGAATCAATGGAATAGAGTGAATAAAGTGTTATGCAACTACTTTTTCTGTTTTACATTACTGCTGTTATTATACCCAAATGACAGTCTGTAACAGTACAAATGAAATTAAACCAGATACATGATACGCTCAATGAAGTTTATGCATAGTGTGGAATATTCATATATTTACATTTTATAACACATAGGGGAAAATACATTCACAGCAGAAATTGTGTGCATAGTACATATAGATACAAGAAAATGCATTGAAAAACAAGAAAACTTAATGGGCCCGTGTCAAATATCAACTTCCCTAAACTTTCTCTGTTGTGAAAGGAAAGAGAAAGCTTTCCTAGGAATTAACTGCAAAAGTTAGAATTATTTTCAACTTCTCTATAATTCCATTACAAAATTAATCCCTTTTCCAAGTGTTGCCTTGATGAATAATTCTTGGTATATTAATTTATGCATATCCTGATGGATTTCAAGAGTCAACAAATGATTCAAGCAAGTTAGTAAGGCACCTAGCAGCAACACAATGCATGTCATATTAGTTTGGTGTTTAGACATTAATTTTAGTTTAAAAAAGGGTATTTCGGAAGGGATGCACTTTCATGCTTCTTTTCTCATTAGCATTTGAATGGCAATAATAAAATATCCTGGCTTCCTTCAATTCAGACACAGATCAGAAAGTGAGCTTGTCGCATGACAAGATTGCTTTAAAAGATAAAAATGTCTGTTTACTTTGTGGCAACTGTATCCAAAACACAATAGTAAGCTCAAGTCTGTATTCAGTTAAAGGGAAATAAATAACTGCTGAATTAAATGGGCAGAGTTAGATCAAGTTTGAAATCATTTAAGGAAAACTGCAAAGACACTGTGGGGTTTATGTATAGATACACGAAAGGATCAAGCCTGCTTCAACAAAAGGTGAATGAACTTTGCTTGCTTTACACCATTTGCGCTATGTTTAGTCCTACACTTCCAAAACTAGTATGTATGAAAACATTACACTGCTAAAAGTTCAGCTACAGTTCTGTATTACCTTCTGTTTTGATGTTGTATAGGATGATCTGGTATTCTTCTTTTTCTTCAGGAATATGGTCATCCAGCAAGTGAACATACAACGTCGTATTCAATGTCTCCTGTTTATTTTACGGATAAACTGATTAGTCATTACTGCATAAAATACAAGTGCTATCACTGCATCATATGTATTTTGAACAAAACCTTTCAGAAATATAAAGCGAACATATGAACAACTATAAACTCCCTCCAGTTTCGATCTTCTTGAGTAAAGGAGCAAGTAAATACTCAAAGATGGCTATAAAAGGACATTCATTTTCTCAGCTCAGTTCTAATTACAATATTTTCCTACAGACATTATTAGCTTTGCTTATGGACTTACCTCAGGAAAAAAGAGTATTCCAGAATAGTTTTCAAAATTTTGTTTTACATTATGCCCAACTATCTTCCACTCAACAGTAACATTTCCCAGTCCTGGAGCAGTTCTTACAACATGGAATTGCAGGTGTTCTCCTAGGAAGAAATGATAAGGACACAATACTTTGGGTTTCCTCTCCTACATACCAATCACAAAAAGGAGGCCAAAAGCATGCACCACAGTTAAGAGAATTTTCCTGAAAGACATTGATATTTTTAATAGTCAGATTCACAGTACTTATCTAACACATTTGGTTCTAATACTGATACAAAAAAGCCAAACCAGAACTCTTTCCTCTTAGGCTTTTCTGGTTTTAGCTCACTCTTGCAAGGAGTTACCAAAATATGAGGGAACATGGTACAGATGAGCAACTCGAGGAAGTAAATCCCACCGAAATACGCACAAACAGAAGAGCAGTACCTGTCTGTGAAATACACAAAATAGTAAATGCAGCTGTAACCCAGATGGATTTTTACAACAGCTGACTGGCAAGGAATGTACATTTTCCTAACATGTGCAATGTCCTTTATATACTTTATATACTGCATGCAGAAAAATGTTTGTTACTGCTCTTAAGTTCCATTTATGTGAGGTTGAGCTTAGAAATATCAGTGTTAGAAAACATCCAGCAAATGTCAATATTTAGTGATTTATAATTTGCAAATAATATTTAATAATTACTGAGTTATAATTTTTTTTTTAATACTTTCTTATAATTTCTGGGGAAACC
>JANHFX010026569.1:74047-84565 GCA_027560015.1 Chloroceryle amazona | reverse complement strand
AGGACTTCAAGGGGCCTGTCAGAAAGGTGGGGAAGACTTTTGAGCAGGGCCTGTTGGGGCAGGACAAGGGGTGGTGGGTTTAAACTAAAGAGGGAGATTTAGACCACAGAGAAGGAAGAAATTTTTTGACACTGAGTGTGGTGAGACCCTGGCCTAGGTTCCCTCAAGAGATGATCACTGTACCACCCCTGGAACCACTCCAGGTGAGGTTGGCCAGGGCTCTGACCAACCTGCTGTAGTTGCAGATGTCTCTGCTCCCTGCCTGGGGGTTTGCACTACATGACCTTTATAGGTCCCTTCCTCCCAAACCATTCCATGACTCAGTGAATGTGTATCCTCAACATTCAGGGAGTTTTATCCTATGAATAAGACATCACTTATCAAAACATGCAGAAGACTGAGCACTTGTCATATTCTTTTTGCTTTAGTTTTATAAAACAGAAGCTAGGACAAAACCTTGCCTCACCTTCAGCAAACACCAGAATCTCACCAACACCTATGAAATCCACGTTTGGGGTAGCAGTTCCACCAACCACACGCCATTCCACTGTCACCTGTCCCAGGCTGCCTTCTGTTCTGTGTATCATTAGCTGCACGTTGGTCTGAGGACGTTCTTCTACTTCAATATACAGACCTTTCTCTGTTGCATTAGGACTTACGCTGTAGATCTTAAATACTCCAAATGCATCTCCATTCATCATTATGGTAACTGTGGAAGTATTTGGCTCTCCTATAGTTGGTTGATTTTTTAAGCTGGCTGAGATGTTCAGTAGTTCGACCTTCAAAAGGGATATAGTGAACTTCTCATCCAACTCTGGCAGACTGTCAGGGAGTATGGTAACTGTGAGATTTGCAAACTCTTCCCCTTCCTGCATTATGGCCCACTGTCCTGTGACAGGTTCATAATCACTACCAGCAATGGCTTGTGTGCTGAAGAGAGCAGATGCACTGGTGATGTTTTTCTTGTAGGTCCAGAACCCTGAAGTTTCAGTTAATCGGCTGATCTCTGATGTCAGCCAAAGGCAGAGAGGAGTCTCAGAGGCACTGGAAAATGTGAAGGCTGAACATGCTTGTTCTTTTAGGCACTGAGTTGCACAGGCATACAGTGGGTCACTTGCTGCTGACACATTCACTCTGGTCTTGGATGGTTGGTCAGGAATTCCTTGTATGGGAGACTCGTAACAGGCCAGGATATCCTGACCTTGCTCAATGGCAAGAGCTATGACATCAGCCTCAGAAGTGCTGTAAAATATCTGCAGCTGACCAAACTTTCCTCCACTAAAAGACATTAAAGTAAAAACATAACGTTAGTTGAAGCATGTGCAATATGGTGCAAGTTTCTGGGTTAAGAATAGAAGCGAACAAAATCACCTGGCCCTTTCCAATTTGCTGAAAAGCCCCAAATAGCTAATTAAGTGTATATTTGAAAATATAGCCAAGATAAAAAACAAACAAACAAACAAACCCCCAAATAACAGATATAAATAAACAAAAATTATACAAACCTTCGCCTGACTGTTATATTTGCAAGCAAGTTTCTTTCTAGTGGCTCCTGAATTCGATATAAGGATTGATGAAAGAAAACTGTGCCATAAGGATTATCGTTGGCAGGTATTATAATATTTGCCACGCCATCTAACCCAATAGCACCACCATTGGAGGCCTGAGTTAATTCTACATGGACAATCTCAAAAAGAAGAAAAAAAGAAAATTAAATAATGCAGTAAAACAATTTTTGGTATTTCTAATAATCACAAGCAAAGTAAAATCTGAACTTCTTGGCAGCTCCCTGTCAGAACATTCCTTGTTTGTCTTTGAATGTTTCCATGATCAGCTAAAGCTCTAATGCCATTCAAGAAAGATTTAATTGCTTTACTTACTTCTTCCACTTCTGGAACATCATCAGCCAGGATTTCCAACAGCAACATCTGAATGGCTTCCCCAGGGGCAAAAGTAATATTACCCAGGGTGACCTGCAAGTCAGCATCAGCAGGATGCCCATTAATGGTAGCCTCCCACTGAACAGTAACGTGACCGAGTGTCCCAGCATTACGGATTATTGGCAGGTTTATGGTTGCTGACCCAAAATCAGGCTCCTCCACAGTGAATTCGGTAATCTGGAAAACTGAAGTGCAGCACAGAGAGATTATCTTGATAACAGCGAAATTGAAAGTAAAAATATCAGCTCCTGGGTAACAGAGTTTTATTTCACTTGACTACATTTACTTGCACAGGTAAATCACTTTTAATCAGATTTAAAATTAATAATGAACTTTCAGTGTTATTATTTTAATCTACAGAGGAAATTACCATAAAAATTAAGCCCTCAGCCAAGAAGTTTATTCCAACATATCTATGAATTGTTTCTAAACTCTTAGAAAACAATTTCAAAATTATTCCCAGCAAGGAAACTCTTTAGCAGATTTTACGCCACTTGCTGAAGAAATAATTCCATGTATTCTCTCTAAAATTGTTTTCAGTATAAGTCTTCCATCTATCAAACATCTAGTTTTCAAGAATTAAGTTAATTAATTACCTGTCTGGAATTATTTTTTATTTACATTTTTCTTCCTCTACCTTCTACTGCTGATAAAGTGGATGAAAAAGAATTAACTAGGGTATTGAAGGAAGAAAAGGGTAAACCAAAGAAAAAGGCAGAACAAATACACCAAAACCCACAAAACAAACAAATGGATTTCTAAAATACTGTTAAATTTCTCTATTAATCATAGCCCTTCTCAAAGCCTGGGTAATGGAACTAATTTTGGAAAGTACGCACAACTTATTTTGTTTATACTAAGAGGCAGAAGAAAAACTAAAGCTCTTGTCAAAAAATAAGACAGTATAATTTAAGTTCTCTTTATAAATTTTTCAATTTCCCCAGAGTTTTAAATCTGCTTTGGCTGATTATCTACTAAAATAAAGGTATCAAAATATTTAAGCAACAGATACTAGAAGGAAGATTTTGTCTTAAAACAATTTCAGAAATGCATCACTTAAATAAAAAAATTTTAAAAAGTCAACTAAAATCCAGTAATACTTTTTTTATTATATTAAAGCATCATTACTCCTTAATTACATGTTTTAATTTAGCTTATCTTCTCCTTTACTAGCTTCATCCAGGCCTTCTCTTTGTCTTCTGCAAGTTTTTATTGAGTTGCCCGGTTATAGCTCTCCCATAAATCTACAGTAAAAATGTTAACAGGAAATACACAAATAACTCATTTACCAAAGGATCCAAAAGGATCATCAGAAGCCTCAATAGTTATGATGGCCCTAGTCAAGGGTCCAAGCGAGGCTCCTCCCGTTGTTTGATTCAGCAGCTGAACATAAAATGACTCCTCAATTTCAGGATTGATATCATTAATTATATAAATTGGCACAGCTTTACTTGTTTCTCCTTCTAGTAAGACAACATCTGATGAGGCTACACTGTAGTCTTCACCTAAATTTGTAGACAAAAAACAAAAACAAGAAAAAACAGAGTATTAATGCCTGATGGTTCACTGTATTGAACATCATCCGTAATCCTTCTCTTTCTTCCTACACATACATTCCTCATTTTCCTGTTTTATTTATCATCAGACCCAGACAACGCAGTCTTTTTTATTTCCTGTTTCTTTTTAAATATCTGGATGGATGCAAATAGAACTTGTCTTGGCCAAAACAGAGTTTGCACTGTTAGACCAAGGGGTAGTTAGAAAAGGCCCATTATTATCTTCCAGTGACAAGGTCACACTACCAACATGTTTCTGTCTTTGATTTCTAATTGCTCTGAGGCCTTCCAAGAGATAAAAGTCAACAAAAACACCTTTGTCAAAGCAGATTTTAGTAGAGGGCACATTTTGTGTGGGGACCTCACTTCGGGCAAACTTGTCTCTAAGAATGTCTAGATAAACAACTGTGATAGGCTAGATAATGGCTCTGCTTCAGAAACTAACCGAAAGCGTACTCTGACATCTATCCATTACACACCTATTTAGAAAAGTCTGTTACATAAAAAGGAATTAAAATATCAGTTCTGAGAGCAGGCACCACCCACCTATTCAATCTGGGACATGGCTGAAATTCAGTGGGTTTGATTTGTAACTGCCTAAGTGGTTCTGACCCTGCACACATAATAAGTTTGCTTCTTTCTTTTATATACCTTCTCTGTAAAGGGACTGACTGCAGAACTTCCCAGTTTTAGAAGTTCAAGTCTTCTTGGGTTTTGATGGGTTTTTACCTGTTTGTTTTATAGATACAGTTTGTTTTACAGTACCCAGCTCTCCCTTACTTTCCAATAAGCTCACCTAAACAACACATGGTGAGTTTATATATGTACACTGGACTAATTAATGGCTAAATATACTGCTGTCATATTTTTTATTTATTTTGTGCTTTTTTAAGAGTTGGTTGGCTACTAAGGAAATAAACAACCCAACTCCTTCACTCATTTCTCTTGCCAGATTCTCCAAGGATAATGACTTGGAGCTTCTGAAAAGCTGATGCATGATCTCTCCTGCAGGTCTTGGGTTCCTATTTGCTAAGCAGAGTCAGTAAATGACTTGCTACTTTTCTTTTTGTACTTGTCATACAATAGCACATTCAGTACACAGTATTTACTTTGACTGCTCAAAGCATGCACCAGGCTCTTTCTACCTGAGCACAGACTGCATACTTGTGTTATTCTGATGTCTTACCAGCTGTTGCAGTTATTGGCATAGCTTTAAATTTCACAGAAACATCTGCGAATAATCCCCCCGTTCTGGTGACGTTAATAATTGGTCCAACATAATTTTCAGCAACTCGCACATTTGAAGCTGAAAGCTGAAGTGTTCCAAAAGCATCGTCATTGGCATTGATAATTACATGAGCTATCGTCTCACTCACTAATCCAAGTCGAGGAGAATTTACAACTGAAACATAAAAAGAACTTAAGTGAGGAGGTGCCTGAGATGCGTGCTGTCTATGGCTATAGCGTTCATGGACACACGTGTGAGTTTAGTGGTTAGTCACCACTAGATATCAACAAAATTATGCTTTTCAGAATTGGGCAAAGTATAACTACACACTGCACCAAGATACGTCTGGTGACTGAATGACATTATGGCAGAAAAAAAATCTGTTTTCTATAACTTATTATTCTACCATTTTGTGAAGCATACAAGCCATAACTTTTTTGAAGAGTTGAGGTAGTGTGAAATAATATATTTATTTGTCTGTCAGGTCAGTAGTAAGGTCAATATAGAAGATTTTAATTTTTACACTTGCTATAATCAAATATAAATAAGATTTCATCCTCCCAAAAGAATCAGATTTGAAATGTCCTTTAATATCAAGATTAATCTGGGGCAGGGGCAGCAATTAGATGTAATAAGAACCACTGAAGCACAAATTGGGTTGTAATGACCAGAATTTATCTGAATGAGACATGACACAAAAATTCTGAGCAACCTGGTCTAGTGGGAGGTGTCCCTGCCCATGGCAGGGGGGTTGGAACGACCTTTAAGGTCTCTTCCAACCCAAACCATTCTCTCATTTATTTTATGTTTTTCCAAAAAGCAAACTGAAAAAAAAGCAGCATGAGGCTCTAACTCCATACTACCTGCACACAGAGCAGCTAGCTCAGAGATTTCTTAACTACAGCATTTGGCAGAAGTAAAAAGTTTGTCATTTAACTTGTTGCATATTAACCTATTAAATATAAATACTAGCCTTCACTTTTAAAGTATAGGTTTCACATATGTAAGATACTTACTTGGCCGATCCTGTTCTTTCTCGATCAAAACAATACTGCTTAGCTCCACAAAAACAGATTCTGACCTCTCAGGATCATCATCATCCAAAATAGTCAGAGATACCGTGGCCTCACTTTCGTTGGCTGTGAAGATCACGTAACCTGTGGTGGGTATATAATCTTTTCCTTCTATGGCTCTAACAACATCAGGTGGAAGAAAGGGTGACTTTTCTTCATCTCCAAGAGTTCTGTATGTTACCATTACTGTACCGAGGAGACCGCCAAGCCTTATGATTTTCAGAGAGATATTTTTTGATTCCTCCTCAACTTTTATTGGTCTGTTTTGCTCAGAAAAGATGAAGACTCCATACGGATCATCATTAGCTAAAATAGTTAATGTTGCATTAGTATGATTTCCAAGACGACCACTGGAGACATTGATGATCAAAACTGAAAACACCTTATCCAATTCAGGAACATCATCAGGAGAAACCTGAACTGTAATATTTGCTCTTGCTTGGCCAACATCAAATGTTACGTTCCCATCTGTAGTGATCAGGTCTTTGGTAAGATCACAGACTATGATCCAATGCAGTGTCACCTGAGACAAGTTTCCATGTGTTCTCACGACCTAGGTGAAAAATGCAAAGATCTGCACATTTTTGTTCTATGAGAAAGGAAAACATAGGAGTAGGAGATGGAATTAAGCAAAGACATTGACGTGATGGGTTAAAAATACATTCAAGTCTTTAAAAATCAGTGTAATCTTCATTATCTCAGCTTGGCTGAATTTTTTGTATCATCAACACCGTTATTTTAAGATAATAGTACCTCAAATGTTAGATAACAGAAGTAATTTTAAACCTATGGATATTTTTACATCATTTTAGCTTTAAGCTGAATGATATGCATGAGAAAACTCAGCGTGCAGTGGCAAAACAGTTGGTATAAAATCTATAGTTTTATTACAAATACATGCAGAATGCCCAGTAAAAACAGACGGAGGAGGACTGCACAGCAATACGAGACTGGAGAGCTTTCTAACCTGCAGGACAATATTGCTATCCCCATCTTCAGGCTCAGTTCCATTTACCGAGAGCGAATCAGTACTGAACTCAAACACACCATGAGCATCATCAGAAGCCTCAATAGTCACAAGGATTTGGGATGCAATTCCCAAGCTAGCTGTTGAGTGCAAGTTGCAGAAAGGGTTATTTTTTTTCTAGCATCTTTTCTTACATGAAAGAAAACAGCTAAAGAAATATGATACAAAAAAATACACAGTAAGCATGACTGAAGTATCCATGCTGGCTTTGTGTTTGTTTTTTAGAGCTCATGATAGCTAACCACATGGATAAGGAACTGACTTTCTATAATGCAGTCCTGGCAGCCCTTCTGTGGAACTATGCAATGAAAAAATATGATAAATATTAGCATTTTAAGGGAGGAACTGAAACAAAATTACAGGTTTAATGAATGAAAATAGAGAGGAATTTAAGATGGTGGGGAGTTATATGGTAAACCACAGTGTAAGCAGATAGATGAGATGAATGCAAGTCTCATCCTAACATAAGATGGTGTGAAAAACAAAGAAAAAAACCCAACTCCTGGATATCCTACTACTAAAAAGATTCTTGGGTGAGATAACTTGCTGCTCTGAGAGATAAAGAGCCTGGCACTTAAGAAGACTATTTCTAGAAAAAGGGAAAAGAGAAACAGTATATAAAATCAGGAAGCTCCAAAAAGTGGCTAAACCACAGACTTACTCTCAAAATCAAACTGAAACCCTTTGCAGTTATAAATAAACCTGAAAATCAGGCAGTGACAGGGGAATAAATGATTATTATTATAATAATAAATTATTATAATGGGTGCTGATATATTATTTTCAGGTCTGCAGGGTTTAATTTGAAGTCCTATATGGTTAAGCTTTTCCCTTAGGTTTTATGTCATTTCTGCATCCAGTAGATTTTATTTTCTCAGTAGTAAATTATCTTCTTTTTGTATGTCATGACATAAATAGAAACTTAAGGATAAGAAATGAAAAACAATCAAAACATTCCTTTAAAAATCTAGCACAGCTTACTTTTCTTCGGGAGTTTTTCTGACATGCAGAATCAAAGTAACATCAAGCATGTATCAAAGCATACAGTCAGCTAATTTTTAAATTACCTTCAATTTAAAAAGTGTCAAATTAACAATTTTCAGACAAAACTCATTTTGCAGCTCTACTCCTAGAATTACTATCCTGCATTTTACAACAGTATGATTTTGATGGTATAGAAGATGTTATATTCTCTGTTACACTAAAAACTGTCACTGAAATTATGCCTAAATTAAAATGAAAAAGAATGTTTTGACAGAAGTTTATGATAAATCTAAATTAATCACCTGTAATGCAAACAATGTAACAACACTATGGCAAGTTGTGTCAATATAAAAATTTAAGAGGGACATTACAGTTAGCAATAAAAAACAGGATTAATCGAAAATGCTTACCATGTTGATGGACAGTTGGAAAGAAGAAATCCACGTTCCCATCACCACTACCACTGCCATCATTTCTAAAGAGCTCAGCAACTTTAAGATGACAGACACACAGATATATACACATATATACACTTATAAATAAAGAGAAAGCAGAAAGTAATTTAAACATTCCTGGACAACACAAAAAGAGAGGGAAGTATTCTAGGAAGGCATTTCTTTTGGATATGAAAGTATACAGGATTTCTGATAAAAGCCAGAAAAAGTATTGTGTATGTCACTGCTTATTTAATTTATGACACTGGAAATAGTAATGGGAGGTCAGAAGGAAAGTAAGCACATACACCTCTGTTTTCTCTTTTATTTCTTTCCTTCTTTGTGTCCTCTCTTTCTATAACCCCCTTCAAATTGAGGTCTGTCATGGAGAAATTGGAAATGTGAATTAAAAAAACAAACCAGGGGCTAAAACCCTCCAACCTCTCTTATTCTAATATTTTCTCACAAAGCAAAGACATCAAAAAAAAATCTGCAGAAAGCTTAACGAATGAAGACTTTACCCTTTTATGCTTGTGTAGTGGTGTTGGAAAGACCAAAAAGAGGGTTTGTGCTAAGACAGTTTCTGCCTGTTGAGTTACTAAAGTTAGCTGTATGTTTTCTGACAAAACAAAAAAAATAATTAAAGACAAAAGTTTGTTTGAGAAAGCAGCTGTTTGACCAAAATGTCCACGTGCATGAAAGGTCTGAAATAAGAGTCTCAAAAGAATCACCACATGGCACCACAGTGACATGTAGCATCACAGACATTCAAGATAGCTTAACTTCCCAGAAACCATCACACTTACATTTCTGGGTTGCTTAAAAAAACAGTATCAGTTAAAAAGTCACTTTACAGCTGCCAACATTGCTAATTACTTTTTTTCTCCAACCAGCTTTACAATCTCCCTTAAAAAATAGCTCCAATGGAAACAAATTCTGTGAGGCCTGTGTGGTTTTAAGGGACCAGAGAACTGAAAGCTGTCATCCCTTGTGAAACTAACACCTCACTCCAGGATTTCCACTGAGTGTGTTCTCCTTCTCAGACAGATCCACCAGCTCTCTCTCCATCTCAGTTAAACTCCTCAGGCCTCTAAACACCCGCAGTACCCTACTGCTGTATTGCTGTTGAGTAAGTTACAGGACAGCTTATTGCAATTCCTCTGGTTTCAACCAAGTGGCTGATATGATAAAAAGCACTTTGGCTGTTTAGCCTTAAATATTTTATAAATACTGGGGGGGGAGGGGATTACTATTGTTTTTACTTTATTTCTCATTACCAACCATGAAAGTATGCAGTGTGAAAAGCAGCATTTGCCATTAAAAGACCCAACTGATGGTAATAATACACTTTCATTGGGATGTGGTGATTTCCAGCAATGATTAACAAAATATCAGAAAAAATAGTTCTTTCCTAAGAAAAATGACAGCTGTCTGGGGAATGTGGGGATGTTTGTTTGTTTCTAGAACTAACATGGAAATAGTACATCTAAGAAAGGTGAGATTTTAACGGAGGAGTAGAGCACATGGAAATACAACCAATGGATTGATGTATGTGCCTTACCTCCTCCCTGTGGGTTCAGCAGCTCCACTTTAAAAGTTTTTTCTAATTCAGGAATAGCATTATCAGTGATGTTAACAGTAATGTACTTGTATCTTTCTCCTGGCTGAAATTCCAGTGTGCCTGCAACAGCCTGTAACATGAAAGCTCTTCACATTTTTGTTCAAATCTTATGTTTCCATGCATAGGAAAAAAAGAAATAGAACCTTGATTTTGTTTGTCAAAACATCTACTTTTCTTCACTTAAGCTTTTAAAAAATGTGTCTTCATTATGAGAAAAAGGCATCTAAATTCACAGAATGATGAGTAATTTAGTATGCATTTTCTGCACTAGTATCAGTTACACAAGCAAGCACAGACACATAAAGGTTATTTTCTTGAATGTCTAGAAGTCCTACGATGTACAAACGTAATCTTAACCTCTACATGTACTACAGTGCTCATATAATGTTTGATATTTTCAGCAACAACACTAAATAACACTTCTTGCTTCATTAAATATTATTTTAGGACAAAAAACAAAACCAAAATAACAAACTAAAACAAACAAAAAACAACAAAAGCAAACTAAAATGTTTGCAAACACACAAAAAAAACCCAAACAACAACAACAAAAAGAACAAGAAAGGAAGAAACAAGCAAAAAAACCCTGAACAAACCAAACTGAACAAACAAAACAAAACCCCCACCACCACAACAAAAAAAAATTATAAACACC
>JANHFX010026569.1:54408-73947 GCA_027560015.1 Chloroceryle amazona | reverse complement strand
AAACTGAACAAACAAAACAAAACCCCAACCACCACAACAAAAAAAAATTATAAACACCATGGGGTATTTCCTAGGAGATACACCATACTGCACAGAAAAGAGGTAAAAGGCACATAATTCATATTTTTAAATATAATAATTCATATTTTTAAACGATTAGACATTCATTTACCACTTCACCATTCAAAACAAAACGTTTCTGTGGAAAGCAGCATAGCTGGGATAAAATACTGAAACTGAAGGCTATCTCCAGGACAAATAAATTCTAACATAATCACAGACCTTATCAATGGCCATACCTGATAATCTTTAGGACTGAAAGCTGTAAGTGGCACAGTTCTGTATTCCGCCAGAACTGTTCCAAGAAGGCCTTGTGCACGAACCACCAGTAATCTGATGTGTCCAACTTCTTCTTTAATGGTAATATGGGGCAGAGAAGAAAATGGCAGAATCATTTCATCACCTGGCTGAGGAGGTGATCCCACTGAGAACTGCAGCAGACCTGGCAGACAATAAATACTATTTACATGGCTTTTTCACACCAAATTTACGTTATGATAATAAAATGAAATATTTTTTTTTATTATATTTATATTTAACGTTTCTGAAATTAAAAAGCAGTTATTGATATGCCCTTTGGACTCATTCTGTTTCCAGGGATCTGCTGTGTACCTTCCCTTCTCACTGATATCCGTTATCAGTCTTAATAAAGCCACTGCACAATAATGAATACAGTCCTTCCCTAGGGAGCCTCAGTATGTCATCGTACTGGGTACTTACTGGTAGAATAAGCATCCAGCAATGTCTCTCTTTGTCAGGAATTCTCATGCGAGAAGGACTTGCAGGGGATCAACTACATGCAACCTTTATTTGCTCTCAGAAGGGAATCATCATCTGTTTGGTCAGGGCAGCTTTGATGTTTTTTTTTTGTAATATTCTCAAAATAAGTAACTCATCTTTTACTCTTGTATAAAACTTATGAATTAATCTCAAGCTAAACAAAGTGGAATACCTGGCATTGCTTCCTCAGCTCCCAATAATTAGCAAAGTTTTTTATCTGCTGAGCTAAAACTACACAATTATCTGCAACAAGACTGTATCATCTCCATCACTGTTACCATATGGGTGGTCACTGGCTTTGATGCTGATATCAGTAGTTTCCTTTTCTGGATCTATACTTGCTCCACTGGTAGGAGTTGAACCTAGTTTTCCATCTCCAGACACTGCAGAGACTAATGTCACACGGAAATATTCATTTAGCTCCGGAATGTCATCATCAATAACATGCAAATTTAAGACCTAGGGAAGGACCAAATCATGGAGAAATCAAACCGTGCAACATACATTGCTGATGAGTTTCACTACCCTGCTTAACCCATCAAATTCTCAGATAAATCAGTTGGCTCTATCTGCTGAGCCGTTCTGGACATAATGTAGACAATATTTTTGCTTTCTATGTAATTTAACCTAACTTCTTGGATAACATTTTGTGTTCGGAATATATATTCCAAAAACAGCTTTACCAAACTAGCAGAGTTTGAAGGCGTATTTTCTTAAGTGCTTCACATCACATAAATGCATAACTAATATAATAAATAATACACTAAGCGTAAGTAATTATTTACCATCTACCTTAACATAAGCATTGAAAATTAACTTCTGATAGATTTCAAAATCTTGAAGAAATTGTACTTCTGACACATTACAGTAATTAAACAAACGTAGAGAGTGAATAAAGCAAACTTTTTATCCCACCTGGCACTTAAGATTGCAAATCATGCTATTAATTAACACAACCTGCCCTGCATGGACTAAATTTCGCCTCAGACCATTCCAGCCTCCTATATATTGTGGTAAGATGAGACAAACAGAGAAGAAAATGTTTAAGTAGCTGATCATATTTAGAGGTGTGGTAATATAATAAGTAGCTTACAAACACCAGTGGAAAGACTCTCAGGGTATCTCACCTGATGAGCAACTGCTCCCAGTCTGTTTCTTTGGGCCATGCCCATTAACACCTCCATATATAGACAATAAATCAGACTACATATTGGTGGAGCAAAAGGCTACACCAGCCCTTTTCTGCTGACAGACAGAAAAAGGCAGACCCCCATCCATGCTGCCAGACTAGAAAAGCTTTGGCAATGTTTGCTTTATAGGAGGATGCCACGTGGCAATATGATTCAATGGAGAACTAAAGCCGAAAGAACAGTGACAGGAACAAACTGCTTTCAGATATCATGAGCTTTTGACAAGCTCTAATCACTTACAACTGGGACTAGATCCACAGTTCTAGTGGAGCCACTGGGATTGTTTCAAACAGTGTCAGTGGGTTTCAGTCAGTCCATACTGCCTTCAGCAAAGTGCTAAAAGCAACACTGAAGACAGTGCTTTCTGCTAACAATTCACCTCTTCTATTGTACAAATACTAATAGAAAACAGATGTTAACTTTCCACAGTACTGTGGACCCACATCTCTTCTTCAAATGAATGTGAAAATCCTCTACTGCGTGTTGGGACTGAATTCATAGAAATAGATTAAGCAAAAGGGACAGAATGTGGCTGACAGCAGTTGCAAGGCATTGGGTACAGCAGTGAACTGTACTGATGTTTACTTGATGTGGAGATAAAATGAGTTCCAAACCTCCCATCAAAACCTGATCATTTTCTAACTTCAAAAGTATCCGTATCCATTATGTCAGTCCAGGACCATCTACTTCAAGTATACATGTATATGATTCCAATATATACATAAATGTAAACATGTCTCATATATTATGTGCATTCAAACATACATGCACACATGGTGACACCTCAGCTGTGATACACACAGGCCTATAAGTACCTATTATATCACTTTTTAGTTGTCAGGGATGCAAAAAGCCCTGCAAAATCTCACAAAAGGGAACACTTTCTAGCAGGAAAACCAGTCAAGCATCCTCAGAAGGTGTTTTCCAGCAGGTTTGCAAAGGACAGGATGAATAGTTAATAGGAAAGTAGGGTTTACCTCTGATCTCTGCCAAGGAAGGAATGTGATAGTGCCACTGCTGTTAGAAAAATCGGTAACTGAGTAATTAATGCCAGTGGAATCAACCTGTGAGATAATGTAATTTATATACACATAGTCTAGGGCTCCCCTCGTACGCTCCACAACACAGGATATAGTGGAACCCTCATCGGCAGTCTGGAAGAAAGGAAGAAATTGAAATGTCTGTTATTGTCAAAGTAAACCAAAGCAATAAATAAAAATCATAGAATTCTCTAATGCTAGTCAAATGTTCAGGTGAAAAAAAATGTTGTCATGCTGCTTTCAGCATTTCTGGAGAGGTAGGAAGCTGAAGCTGAACTTGATGACAGTCACAGAAAAATCTTATTGGAATTTGCAACAGCTTCTAGTGTCTCCCTGAGGACTATGCAGGTAAGCCCATACCTATCCCCCATTGTTTGCTTTGGACACAATCTCTTCCTCCATAACTACATGTCAGAGACAGAATGCATCTGCAATGTGCATGTCAAAAGCAATTGAAAGTATTGTTTTATGTTGATGTCAATTATTCTAATTGTCAGTAGTAGTAATGTAAAGAAAAAAAAAAATATTCCTTCTTTCCCATACTAGAAAAAAAATACAATAAAATTATACTGTTCCATTATTATTCAGGAAAAGCTCTGAAAAAATGTTCTGTGCTACAGTCCTCTTTACAGCTCTGTCTCCAGAGAGAACATGACTTCAGCAGCAGCAATTGCACACGTTTAGGACAGAGTGGATATTGGTACTGACCATATATTTTAGAAGGTTATGCTCGTAGAACTAAAATTGGAAATTATTTTATTTGAAAAGTGCCAGAAGGGCTACGATGAAGCATTGGGTAAATTTCAGATCTGATATCTAACACAGTGCAGATATTGCATTTGCCTTCAGCTGCTTTGTAGGCAGGTACACACATAAAGCAATTAAACTACTGATAAAACAATGCTGTGTTATCTGCATCACTGCTGAGAGCTCTAATACTTCCCTGGTGAAACAGACTTAAGTGCAAAACAATTAACATGCTATATAAATTTTTAATTTTTCTTCATGGTTGGTTGATGGTCTGTGGCATCACGGTATTATCAGTGGCATTTGAAACTGAAGGAAACTATTATCAGAGCATATGGCAGGCACCTAGGAGGCAAACTGAAAGCCAGTATCACTCAGGCAAGATGGTTACTTCCAAACACATCATAAGTACTTTGGTTAGAGAGGATGTCATTAAAAGGTCATGAGAATTCACAAATCGGAACACGTTCTGAAAGTTGTTTCCCAGAATAATCCAATACCAACAGAAACAGGTACCATGTCTTTCTCCCTCATAATTGTTTAAAAAAGTAAAAATGAATCGTTTATTTCAATCTCCACCACCCCAAGCAAGTTTATATACTGCATATCACCAAGGAAAATGCTTTTAAAAGAAAAAAAAGCAAGTCACAGCTGGTATCAAACAAATTCACGGCAAATGTATGTGATTTATACCACATGAACAGTAAATTATTGCAGAAAAATACGTCACATCTTGTCATTGCACAACCTGTAGCAAGATTCTTTCAAATGCATCATGTAACAGAAAAATAAAAGTCTTTATAATAATCCATTCTCTAAAAAAGGAAATTTAAGTCTTATATTTTGATAGGCCAGTCTCTGATGTGACAAGTAAAGGAAAAAATAAGATGTTCTTTGAGAAAAATGTAAGCCTTAGTCTTCAGTTTATATAATAAAATCAATTTTCTTAACAAAGATAATTTTGAGGGATTTTTAAAACTATTGCAAATGCCAGTGAGGCTAAGGCTGTCCACACATCCAAACCCTAGAAAAACTCTGCTTACCTACAAAAACTAACAATCTGAAATCAGGGCCCTGTGCATGTCAAATGGCCTTGGACACACAAATATTTCTATGTCCAAAACTCCACCTGTAAAATGTTCCTTATGAACACCTTACCTCTGGAATACAGGCTCCAGTGAAGCCAAACAAGCCGTTAGCATTATCACTTTTCTGTATTCTTAATCTTGCTGTGGTATTTTCTTCTGCAATTCGAGCTCCACCACGCACAGAGATGAGCTTTAGGATGAATAATTCCTCTCCTTCTTCCTCCTTGTCATCCTTTGCAGACACAATGAACGATTTATTGGTCTCTCCTTGCTGATACTCCAAATACCCAGAGACAGGGTGGACATCACTCTTCGCAGGAGTTGCATGGAGTTCAGAGATCTCTGCTCGTGTCAGTTTACGCTCATAAAGCCTTACGTCCTGCATTAGCCCTGTGTACCTACTGCTGCCATTGATTCCTGCTCCAATTCTCACTATTCCTGGACCTGAGAAAGAAAAGATAATTTTCCTCATGTTATGGCATTTCTTGAAAGTAATAATAAATCTGCAGCTGAATAGCTGGAATTGGTAAAAATAAATGGCACAATGTTTATTGTCCCCAGATTAGGAATCATGTTGATCTTGAAATGCAAAGGCAGGAGGTTCCCCAAGCCTCATCTCAGTTATATGTGCATCATCCCAGGTCCAGCAATTCCATCCTAGACTGTTTAGGTTTTTCACTCTATGAGATTTACCAGCGCATTGTCAACATCACTTATATTAATGAGGCTTGAAATCCCTCTTTCCATTAGAGATTTGCAGCACACCAGTGCAACTCCTCTGAGCTTCTCTTTTGCTAAACAGACCCTATTTTGTGTCTCTGCTAGGACGGTGGATCCATTCTGATGATGCCTACCACCACTGCATTAGCCTTCCTGCGCATACTTTCCCCTCATGCAATGGGAATATGGACTTCAGAACCCAGATTCCAAATGCTTCTCACAACAACATTAATATTTCTCTGTCTCCAAACAATTACCCTATTCAGCAAATCATAGGACTACAGATGCCTTCTTCACAAGCGTACCAAGCTGGTAGCTCATACTCATTCCCATTGTGCTAAACCACATAGATCTATATCTCTTCTTTCCAGCTGCTTCCCATTTTTGGAAGTTCTAGAGACAAGCAACCACAGCAACTGGTAATGTTTCCAGGGCATAAGGTAAGAAAAAAATGTGCTACTATGCTTATCATGGTGTAGTCTCCAACACTAAATGGAGATTAAATTCTTACCTTAGATGTGTAGTACCTCCAGACAGACCATATGCCATCTCCACTAATATAGAAAATTTACAACCCACACATAACTTTCTAGCCACAAAAGCAATTAGAAAAGGGGGGAATATATATCTATATATCTATCTTTTCTGAGCTACACTGCTGCAAGTCTATGGAAATTATTAATTACAAGGGCACTACTTTGTTACAGATGGCAAATACATTTCTTAGACTTCAACCACTGAAAATTTATAGGTAGAAAAAAGATACTACACTATACAACTAATGAAGTCTCCTCTCTATTCTCACTCTGTATTTGAGTACATGCATGCATGTAGATGGACATGGATGTAGCATAACTATATGGTTTTTAAGTTTCATTCAATTACAGAAAAGGAGATTGCAGTCAAGAATTTGATAATCATTGACTGACTATCCCCATGAATGAAAACATGAAACTGAAGGCAAAAGGAAGAAAGGAAAAAGGATGGAGATGACCTACAAGATAAAAACGTATATGGGAGCGTGGGAAACTACAAAAGAATGAGTAAATATAAATGTATTCTGACCACATAGTACATGACTTTATAAAGGAATTGTTCTGATACCTGTCTGGTCACCGCTATGCTAGTTTAGAGTGAAAGTCCATGGTGGTTACCTAGGACTCAAATTATATCTCCAGTTAAATAAACTGAAGTACTCATGTTAACATTCATTGGAACATTATTAGAGGCATAACTTCCCATACCACGTAAATACATACTTAAGTAAATCTAGACCCTGAAAAATACTATTACTTACAAGATACTGACTTAGTTGTAGTATAATACACAACTAGAGACAAAACCACTATTGCATTCTTTTTTGGAAATAGGGGGAAAAAAAGGTCCTTTCTCAGCTACAGTGCAGTAAATATGAAGGAAATTATTAACAGCAGACATATATAACCATATAGACCTGATAAGCATACATATTTACATATTTTAATATAATAATAAATTATTTTCTTTTCAAATTACTGCAGTTCAAGCCCTGTCACCATTCTAAACTTTCCCAGCTCTAATTTCCATGTGCTTTGAAAATCTTCAGAATTTTCTATCCATTCTTTTCAATTAATTAATCAGATAGAGTAATTTTAGCATCTTGCGTACACTTGTCGAGGAGCTTGACTCTTCTACACACTGCAGAACTTTATATGTGAAGAAAAAGAATGCAGGCTCACCATCAGCAATGGCTTCTCCTTTAAGGCTCTTTATTCCTCCCTGAACTGGAATTCCATCCATGTAAAATTCAATTATACTTTCGTCCAGAGTAATGAGAAGGTGAAGCCAAGTATTTTCATCCAGGTATTTCAGGACTGCAGCTTTAGCCATATATGTCAAATTGGACCCTAATGCTGTATAATGAAGCACTACAGAAACATGAGAATCATTTGTTTGGATTTTCACACCGTAATATAAGGTCCCATTGTCGTCATCTTTTTCAACTATATAACCATCAGTGCTGACGTTAGGAATTAACCACGCTGAGAACGTAAAATTGGTGACTGCAGTATTTCCACTGTATGGGTATTCTTGAGCAATTACCCCAAATGCATCCTCTTTTCCACTGAAATATAAAGCATCTGTTCTGCTGTGATGGCGCCTCATGTGTGGCTGAGATTGTACTGAGCTTGGAAATGTCCCCAGCAGCAAGAGATCTACCATCGATGGTAGTCCAGCTTGGAATGTACTGGACAGTATTTCCCAACCTAAACGGACAACACCGAAGGTACCTTGTTGTCTCCAGATGGTGAAGTCTGTAATGTAGGAAAGATCATCTTCAGAAAGAACATCTTCCACTATCTCTCTGTCCTGGCTCTCTGGATCTATAACAAAGACTCCAAAAGGGTCGTCATTGAATGGGATCATCACGGTTACAGCAAGGCTTGTTTCAGATAACTGACCACCAGGACCAGGGGACCCACCTATATAATGGAAGTCAGAGCAAACGTTAATGGCTGGTTTCAAACAACGCAGTCTGAAAACAACTTATCTTAAACTTAGTTAAGTACTTACAAATATTTTTAATAAAGGGTGTTTCTAAAAAGCATTACATTTCCCTGAAAGAATCTCTGAACTTAGAAAATGCTCTAATTTAGAAATAACATTAAAAAAATATTGGTTTTAAAGCACTGTGGTAACAGTTTTCATAGGAAACAAAGCAGTGCTATTTTTCAAGTACAAAACACACATTTGTCTTTCAGTTAAAACAAAGTTAGCTCCAATTTTCTGAATTATTCAATGAGATAGGTTACCTTTGATTCATTTGACAGAAACCTCCCCATATTACTCCAAGATTTACACAAACATAGAATGGCAAAAATTGGCCTATTGCCGCTGAAACAGAAGCAGAGATACCCTGCAAATTCAGTAACCTATTGTGCACTAAAGCTGCTGCCAGGTCCTGCCATTAGTCACCTATTTCTGCACAGTAAGAACTCATAATATGAAGATTCAAAAGTTCAAAGTGTGCAGTTATCTACCTATTATAAACAGGTAGTCTTCTCTACACATGTATGGATTTCACTTACAGGAAAGGTCAACCCATATTGTAACTGGGCACAGAAGACCACAAATACTACTGAGGTGGAAATTTCTGAGTCCAAGAAACTTGGAACTCTGCTTAGTAGCAGACCTGTAGCAATCGTAATTTAAGTCAAATGAAGTGGTGATGCCAGTCAGGAACTCCAGGCGACTCCAGGAAATATTTTACCTCCTCTCAAAAAAGAAGCAAATAAACCAACTAACCTACATTATGGTAGACATGCATAGCCTTTGTGTTGTCGTCAACTACACAAAGGTCTACATCTCTGAAATCACCAAGAAGCATCCTTCTTAACAGTCAGATGACAGAAAGTGCGTCACAGTAATTCAGAAACTGAACAACTGCAAGTATATACCTAAATTAAGATTAAATGAAAAATAAAACCTAAAACCTTACCAGAAAAGTATAGTATAAGACATAATTCAAGGCAAAGCTTTTTCTGGGGATGTTTTCTTTTGGATTGACTAAAGATAATTCTTTTTGACAAGATATGAAGGGAATGGTGATATGGAAGACAATACCTGAAGCATTCACCAACTTTAGAATAAAGAATTCATTGAATTCAGGAATTCTATCCGAAATAGCACGGAGCGTTATGGGTTTTGAAGCTTCACCATCCATGAAGTACACAGTCCCGTAAGTCTCATAGAACTCTTCTCCTGGCCTCAGCGCAGAGTCATTACTAAACAGCTGCCAGGTCAGCGAGACATTGCCAAAGTGTCCTCTACGTCTCAAAACCCTGTTCAGTGATACAGAAAGAGTGAATGTGCTTGCAGGTATACCTCAGCACTCATTAGCAAGGGAGAACACAAGTACACTCATCATCTGTGCTGCAAAAAATAATATACAATGTTCTAAACAACCATAACCAATAGCACAACTCTCTTTGAAGGCCAACAGTTTCACAGCAGAATTCTTCACCCAAGCAGATCACAGGTACCTTAAGAAGAAAATAAGCTATGCAGGTCTGTGCAGAGCAGTACTGTTAAGCTAAACATCAGTTTGTTTGTTTGTTATGTGAATAAGAGATATGAATGTGTAATATCTCAGCAACTTAACATTAAAATTTGATAAAACTGGCCAGCCTTAGACAAAAAAAAAAAACAGAAACGCCTACATTTAACCACAGGCATTTCTCCCTTTAGCCATCAAGTCTCCTTAAACTCTTTCTTACGCTAGTATTAAATTTGAGTTATGATCTGTCCTTCAGAAATTTGTGGTTATTGCAGATTAAAAATGTAGTAACTAAAACAAAGATTTAGTTTTTGTACAGCTAAAAAAAAATTACACGGCACATAAGTTTATAAAGCACCAAAAAACAAAGAGTAGCATAATAAAACCAAGCACATGATATATTTATATCCTCTTTTCTCAAGGATTTTTTTTTTTAGATGTGTAACACAAGCATTAAGACCTAATTTACAGCCACAGGCACCTGCTTGAAGCCCTTAAAACAAACAAACAAGAAAATCAAATAAAAAGAAATAAACCATAGTTAAACAAATGTGAAAACTGCCTCTTCCACAACCCTTCCCACTAACACAGCTATTGTGACCTGACTTCTTTTTATAGCCTATCTAAAGGTTTCTTAATGAAAAAATCAGTATTTTTGCCAAATTATAATTCCATCCCGACTCTATGGAACATAGCAAGCTAAGATACCAAGAAAACTCATTTCTTAACCCTTCCCATTCTTGAATACATCCCAGTGGATGGAAAAAAAATATTTCCAGAGGTCAGACTAGGGAGAAGTATTTTCAGTCTAGAAGACATTCACATCTGGACTTTGACATACAGACTTCCATCTGTAATTAACAGGTAGAAGAAAAACTAACAGAAAATAAACAGAAATATAGGCTGCTTGTAGGGGAAAGTTTCAAAGTACAGTGCAAAAAGAAATTAACAACAACAAAGCTGTACTCAGCTGTATTTTGAAAAGATTTTATTTTACTTCTCTGTTACTCCAGATTGTAGGCATCTCAACCATCTCGATTTTTTGGTATCTAAGGTCTACTGAGAATATAACAAAACAACAGTGCTGTGGTCTGATTTATTTAAATTTCAACCTGAATTTCTGTATACACTTTAATATGCACAGTCTGCTTGACATCATAACAGTTGTTGTCTTCAATATGTTTACAAATCATTTAATCCAAAATCGGGTAATGCTATTTTTAATGTATTTCTATCAATGTAAATATATATGGGATTAGATCAAAGTACTATCCATAAAGTACCACATATTATTTAAAAGTTACTTACAAAAAGTTGTTACTTTTGCCTTCTTCCACTGGCTTCTCTAAAGGTTCCAAGGAGAAAATTCCATTAGGATCATCATTTGCTTCAATAATAACTGTAGCCACTCCAGCCTTAAAGATAACAGTATCCCCTAAAAAGAGTGTTCATTTTATCAAAACTGGAATCAGACGGAGGTAACTCTAAGATTAAAGGTGTTTCCTTCTCACTTCCCTTTTCCTTCAACTGCTTTTATGCAAAACAAAAAAAAATGAACAACGATAACCAGTGGAAACCAATACTCAGGATATTCAGTAACAGGCCAATCAGGGTAAATCTACTTAAGTAGCATCTCATCCAGTGAGCAAAACATAAGATTTGTAGGAAAAAAATATATGTAACATGAACAGAGAATATGTGATCATGAGCAGAAAGGATTGTATGAGAGGTAATATTTTGTATTTAATCAGTTGGACAAGTCAAAAGAAAAAGGTGTGTACTCAGAGATCCCAACTCTCCTTTAGAATGGAAATATTGCACTTAAACTAAATACAAGCTAAGAACAATGCCTAAGAGTTTATTCATATGCATATCACAACCTACCTGAAAGGAAATAAAATATATCTACAGAGTGGAAGCTATAGGAGCACATATTGTAGCACTGTAGGGACAGTTTTCATCCTTCCTTTGTCCAAAGATGTACATTAAGTTTCCCTCCTCATCCCATTTTTCACTCCATTTAAGAGCATTAGACTAGCTTTTGTTCAAAAGTAAACAATGTGTTTACTGCTTTAACTTCACACGCCTCTAACTGTACTTTGTGATACAAAAGACCAACATAACTTTCAAAAAGGATGTAATAATCAAGGCAAATATATGCAACATAGAAATATTTATTTTTTTTTTTCTTTCAGGAATGCATATAAATATATTCTGTACTCTTAGCAAAAGAGAGTAGATTTAGAATAGGAGGAAGAAGTTCTTCACTCTGAGGGTGGTGAAACACTGGCCCAGGTTGACCAGAGACGTTGTGGATGCCCCTCCCTGGAAGTCTTCCAGGCCAGCTGGGACGGGGCTTTGCACAACCTGCTCTAGTGCGAGGTGTCCCTGCCCATGGCAGGGGGCTTGGAACAAGATCATCTTTAAGGTCCCTTCCAACCCAGACCATTCTAGGATTGCATGATTCTAGAGAGGCTGCATGATGATGATATGATTCCTCCTTTTAGAAACAAGGGAGCCGGCAGCTACCTGCAGCTACTGGTTCTTGCAGGACCAGTGTGCCAGCAGGGAAGGCATCATATGTTCCTAGTACAGTGGTAAGAGAAAATATCAGTAGATTCTGAAGGAGGACAGTAAAGTAGACAGAGATCACTTAAGAGAAAATGTAAGAAGTGAGAAGAATGGCTTTCTCTAAAAATTTAAGGTTGATGTTCTGCAAATGACCTGGGTGCCAGCAATATCAGAAAACAAGCTACCTTATACTCAAATAATTGCTAAAATCTCCCCTATAATTCTCTGTCTGCCTGCTACCAATGTCTAGGGAAGTTGCAGCTTGACATCAATAAAGCCTTATGATCAATTCAGAGACCAGCCACAGGGTGTCCACTTTTGTGTGACCCAAACCACTCTCTCAGTCTCACTGCCTGTGAAGACTAGACCATTGTAGATTAAACGAAGGCTAAGACACTTAGTATGCATGCCTAAGTGAAGAAAGCCAATTGTATCTTCCCTCATCTTGAACTGAATCTCTGGTGGGTATTTTACTTTGTGAACCTACCACAACAGCTAGTGAGAAGGAATAGTCTGATGGTTAATTGTGAAAGTTTTGCTTTGCTTTACTGAATTACAGCTCCTCTAAAGTCTCAGTCATCACCTGGATGGCTTATTCAAAAATGGGAATGTGCTGAATAATTTTCTATCATTATTCAACAGGAAACAACTTTTTCTTTTTCTTTTTTTTTTTATTAATGACAATGTTATTTATAAGATAATAAACCATTTCTTTACTGGTAGTACACTGGGCAATTTCTAACACACATTTTACTGCAGATTTAGCCTTGTAAAACTATAATGTCAGACTGTAAAAAGTCTAAGCATACGTTGCACTAATACAAAAATAAGTGAACAGCTTACATGGTTTTCCTCTAAAATAAGGCAGTTCTGTTTGTTTTTACAAAAGTCAGGTAGTTGTGTAGTATACACCAGAGCATGACAAAAAATCTTAAAGGATCTGTTTCCCTGTCTGTTGCAGTAGTAACATTCTTTAGCCTTGTGTTTCTGTAGTCAAGTCAAAGCCCCATATAATTTGGAGCATTTACATTTGAAAAGAGACTTTCACTCTGGTTGTTTTTGCAGGAAAGGTTTCAGCTGTATCATTTGATTTTTGTTTCCAGATAAATCACTTCAGGAAGAAAATCCAAACATGGAATTGCATAGAAATGAAACAAACCTTATTCATATAGTACTTGGCATTTATATATTGCTCTATAAGATGAAGCTAGTAAAAAAATTCAGAGGGAAAAAAAACAGTTATTAAACATACATGACATACATGATAACACCAGTTTTACCTGTGGAATTCAAAAGGAAGATGTAAAATGTTTCGTCAGTTTCAGGACTATCATCATCGTTGATATACACAGATAAGTTCTGCTCTCTTTCTCCAATGTCAAACAAAATGATGCTGCTCTTTTCACTGGGAACAAAGTCTCCCTCTTCAGCTGTGGCATCTCCATTAACAGTAATATATTGGACAGCAACAACAACATCAGCAGATCCATTCCTCACGACTGTGAAGTTCGCAACACTTCCCTCTTTAACGCGCATCATCAGAGGTTCTGAGAATACAAAAACAACAAATCTACCTGAGTTCAAGCCTGAGTTTCTTGAACATGGCCTATATTCTTAATCCTCCTCTAAAGGATCCTTCTCCTCTCCATATATACCACAAGGTATATATGGTAAGGGCACAGAATACTTGTGGATACAAGAATATCGTTCTACTTGGCCACCTAAGCAATCCCAGCATCAGTGAAGAGAGTAATGAAGTAAAATAAGGGAAGGCTTTTCAGGAAATAAATAGAAATTCAACACAGCAACATTTTATAGTAGCTCCTCTGGGATTAGGATTCTCAATGATCTGGTCTATCTACAAAATCTGTTTGGGGTAGTATATGTATTCTAAATTTCCAAACAATAATTTCTAACCTGCAAAATAAATGGGATCATCATTCCTTGTAATCTGTAAAACAGCACTGGTTATATTGCCCAGCCTGGCTCCACCAGTAGCATTGAATAAGCTGATGATGAATACTTCCATCTCTTCAGGCACCTCAAAGAGAAAACGTTATGAAATTAATTTCTTGTATACAAAACAATGAAGAAATTACAATGAACAGCTGCCAGTATTAATATAGCAGCGATTTCTGAGTGCTGTTTTTTATTTACTGATCCTTAAGTGTGTTGAGAGGCATGACAAATGACAGTTCATAAAGTAACACAGAAACCATCATCACTCTAAAATCCTTGTAAATAAGTCACCTCATCTTTATCGTTGCACAGAAGACCCCGAAGTTATTTTGCAGTTTCCTGCTTCTGATACATGTAATTCATTTTTCTGGCTTTGTTTATTTATTATTAATTATTCTCTTTCTTACATTACTTCAAATATATCAGCATTAAAAATAAGAAATAGGATTGTAACACTTTTCATTTATAGGTATGCACAGCTTCTCAAATTCTTTCATGGTTTCCTGAAGTAATCTCGGTTTTACTCAAAAATACTCATCAGGCTCTTAAAAACAGATATCCTTTCTTTCTCCTTAAATTGTAATGTTTTAGCAGTTTCTCTTTGTTCCATATACTCTCAGAAAAACACTGTCAAAATGTTTACCTCATCTGGCAGTGAGTAGATGGTGATATTTTTTGAAAACTCCAGATCATCAAAGAAAATAGTCCCTTGTTCTGGATAGATGTCATTGGTACATGCCGGGTCAACAACCCAAGACACACTGACATTGCCGTGGTTTCCTTGGTTCCTTACAACTCTGTAAGCAGCTAAAAAAAATGGAAACATATACAGTCAGTGTGCATCTTCAGAACAACACAAATCAGAAAGGAAAAAGTCACGAAAACTGAAACAAAGCAAAAGGAAAAGTAAATAATAGGCAAATCCACTTCTGGCAAAACCAACAATATGTGAGAGCACTTTGTGAAAGGACGTGCAGACATAGACCATCAAAGCACTGCAAACTTGCTCAAATTTGTTATTTTCTTTGCCTGTAAATGCTATTTTTTGCCTGAGACTTGAATCAAACACTGTCCTGGAAAGGAGAAATAGGGAAAAGAAGCCCTGGAAGGCCAAGCAGAGAATAAAGCAGTAACTCTTAATAAAAAAAAATTACCGGTATAAATGACTTCTCCTTTACTTTCCTTTATTGTTACTGGTAGTTCATTAGGCAGAAACTGAATGACACCATGTGGATCATCATTCTTCAGAACAGTTATATTGACCCTTGTGGCACTTCCCAACTTGCCTGGCATTTCACTGTAGCCACTGAGTACTACAGAATATAACTCATCCAGCTAGAAGAGGGAAACTCAGTCAGAATAAAAAGACATATTCAGTATTCACATCCAAAACAAACTGACAAGCATCCACAGTCCCTTGCCAAGCAGAAAGACATACAAATTAAAGGAAATCGCACACAATTTCTACCTGCACATTTCTGTTTGCACATTGACATCAGAATAAGGAAATAATTAGAAATTTGTCCCTCAGATAGGGCCATATTTCTAAAAAAATCTAGCATTATTATAGGTGTACGTAACTTAGATTCACATTAATTCACTAGTACAGATATATTTGTAATGCTTCCTGAAAGCTGAGTTTTCCATAAGATTTATTAAGATTTCTGGCTTTGTAACAGGGAAAGCAAAGACTTTAAAACCACTGACAGCAAACTAAAAAAACCCTAATATATCAGCTTGCCTTACGGATCTAAATGGACATTGTACTTCCTACATTCCTTGGAAAAAGCTCACAGGTAATTCTTCAAGGAACATTAAAGCATGGCATCCATGTATCTATATGGCAAATATTAGTCTAGATGGGTGAGCACTGGGTGAAACTAGGAAATGATGACTAGAAAAAGGAACAAAAAGGAAGTGTTTCTTCACACAGAGTTCCATTACACAATGGCACTCTATTCTGCAGATTGCCACAGGTGATAAAAAATTAACTGTTTCAATTCACAGAAAAAGAATCTGCTTAGGAGTATTAAACTGAAAGACACCTTCTATTTATCCAGGCATCCCTGGTCTGCAGGCTGGGAAGACATTCTGTAGAAAAGACATTACACACGTGTAGTGCTTGTATGTATTTGCCTTTAATAAGTGACAAACTAAAATGCCTGTGAACAGAACTTGAAGACAGAAGATTTTTAATTTTTACCTCTGGAATCCCATCCATCCTTGTCAGAAGAGTAAGTATGATCTCTTTTTCACCAGGCTTAAACTCCAGAATTCCTGTGCTTCCATAAAACTCATTATTGTCTCTTGGTTCTACAGTGTAGCGTAGAAACTGCCTGACGAGACTTCCTCGACTGCGAACGATCTGCAATTCGACAGACTCCCCTTCCTGTAAAAAAAAGATAGATTTTTCTATCCCTCTGCTTAAACGTAATTGTCCATAATGATTAAGAGAAATTACTCAGATAACTACCTTGATACTGTAGGGACCTCTAGAAGAGGGAGAAAATTCAAACACTCCTCCAGGATCATCATTTTCCAAAATAGTAATTTCACGAGTAGTAAACCCATATTTCAGTATTTGATTTTCCACACTGACCCTGAGAAAAGCAGGTAAGACCGGGTTTTTTTTGAGTGACAATTCTGTTTGGCAAGTAAATCCACACCCGTGTGAAAGACATCAGAATAGTGATTAATTTAATGAATAAATTATGAAAACAGTTACCTGCAAAGAATAAAATAAAGACACAACAGTATATTCTACCCATCTGTAAGGAAACCTTTGCTTCTGAAGCAACTTTGTTTTCTGATAAGTTGTTATAGTGAGTGATTCTGGGTTTTTTTAGTCACACATGCACACAACACACAGGAAAAGAAACAGATTTGTGCAGTAAAAAGTTAAAAGCATTACGTGGTAAGTGGATCAAAACAGAAAGGATAATCCAAAATCACTCAAGTGGAAATCACATTGATGATTACACATTCTCACCCTTTTCTGGAAAATTTATTATTGCTACAAATAGGAGGAGACTTGCCCCCCAATACTGTGAGTTTCATCCTCTCTGGTGTGTTAACCAGAGGGACAGTACCTGTAGGACCACAGTATGGCTCTACTCACTGTTGGACCCACTCTTAGTAGCTCAGTCTTACTCCCTTTCTCCTTCCTTAGTCACAAACCCTGTGTCTAAAAGCATACAGTGAACAGTGAATGATCATCTAGAGCTGTTCTCTGCAGAGGGTTTCTCTTCCTGGGCTACTGCTATACCATCTTGGTCTTATGGGCACAAATGGGCCACATCTGACAAGAGAAGGAAACTTTCCACATATCTTGTATTCATTGCCCCAGGTATGTTAATTTTCAATGTACTTGGTTTAAGTTTATTACAATAAAAAAACTACTACCGAGGGATACATCTGGAATGCACCTTCAGACTAATGTTTTGGATAGCAATGACCTTGGGAAGGGGACAGAGTGTGCCCTCATCAGGTTTGCTGATGGCACAAAACTGGAAGGAGTGGTCAACACACCAGAGGGCTGTGCTGCCATCCAGGGAGATCTGGACAGGCTGGAGAGTTGGGCATGGTGGAACTTAATGAGGTCCAACAAGGTAAATGTAGGCTCCTGAACCTGGGGAGAAACAACCGTGCATCAATATAGGTTAGGGGTAGACCTGCTGGAAAGCAGACCTGAGGAGAAGGATCTTGGAGTACTGGTAGACAATAAGTTATCCATGAGCGAACAATGTGCCCTTGTGGCCAAGAAGGCCAATGGTATCCTGGGGTCCATTAAGAAGAGTATGACCAGTAGGTCAAGGAAGGTCATCCTCTCCCTCTATTCTGCCCTGAGGAGGCTGCATCTGGAATACTGTGTCCAGTTCTGGGGTGCCCAGTTCAAGAGAGACAGGGAGACTGGAAAGAATCCAGTAGAGGGCAACGAAGATGACTGGGGGACTGGAGTACCTCTCTTATGAGGAAAGGTTGGGAGACCCGGCACTATTTATCCTGGAGAAAAGAAGCCTGAGAGGGGTTCTGATCAATGTCTATAAATCTAAAGGGTGTGGGCAAGGAGGATGGAGGCAGACTCTTTTCAGTGGTGCACAATGGCAAGACAAGGGACAACAGGCACAAGCCAGTACACAGCAGATTACATCTAAATATGCAGAAGAACTTCCTTTGTGTGCCAGTGTCAGAGCCTGTCCCAGGCTGCCCAGAGAGGTTGTGGAGTCTCCTTCTCTGGAGAGATTCCAAACCCACTTGGATATGTGCTATGTAATGTGCTCTGGGCAAATCTGATCTGGGGAGAGGTGGGGTGAGAGGGGTGTTGGAGATGATCTCTAGAGGTCCCTTCCAAGTCCAATGATTTTGTGATATGGATTATTGCAGTGTTTTATGTATTTAGATTCCTGTGCAACTTCTGTGTTTCCTGGAATAAAACTTCAATGAACCATTGGTCCAACAAAATGAAAATATTTTTATGGTTTCACTGAACTACAACCCAGGCTTCATGAAACAGTATTTCATGTAGAAAGAAATATGCTGTACTACATCCAATGTGTGAAATCAGTTCCAGACACAAACTCTCTGTAAATAATGGAATGCCCTTACATAAAATTTAATAGCAATGCATCTTGTAGCAGAGTCAACGGGAAGTATATCAGATGCAAACCAGGAAATGTCTGTTTATAAAGGTAACATGTCATGTTTACTGTGCATTTAAAAATATGACAGCAGAGAGAATAACTTGTCTTAACATAAAGTAAATGTAGGTTATTCAAAAGCAAGATAACCACTCATCTTTGACCTCAGAAGACTTCTTCCCTATAATTTGACTCAGTTCAATTACTTACTTGGGGCAAATTATATTTATGTCAGTTTAAACCAACTAATCCATCATTGCATCAAACACTCAAATATCAAACACTGAGCCATGCGTTCGCAACTTCCGTTATTCACAGATCCCACATAAAGCAACACCTTCAAACCAGAACCACATGCCATCAAATTAAACACCAAAGGGCAAGCATGCATTGACTGAAGGGATGCAGAAGATGTGATTCCTGAGAGGGAAAGAAATGATAAAGACAGATCCTGTCCAAACCAATCACTTGTAAAACAAAGCATTAATTCAATGAAGAGAAAACCACAGTTCACTGCACTTACCCAAAGTACACGACAAACCTTTCTGTCTCTACCCTGTCAACACAGAAAGAAAGAGGAAAGAGGAAAGAGGAAAGAGAAAAAAAAGAAAAAGAAAGAAAAAGAAAAAAAGAGAAAAGAAAGAAAGAGAAGAGAAGAGAAGAGAAGAGAAGAGAAGAGAAGAGAAGAGAAGAGAAGAGAAGAGAAGAGAA
>JANHFX010026569.1:43843-54158 GCA_027560015.1 Chloroceryle amazona | reverse complement strand
AAAATCTACATGCATCCATGATACACTATTTCATTTATCTGTCAAAAAAATGATAAAATGGATAAGCACAGTGGGAGTTATAGCAGGTACATATTGAAAACTGTTTTGGCACAAAACCACATTTTATTTTTGACAATTTTTCAGTTAATCAGATTAGCAAAATAAAATACCAATATAAAGTATAACAAACAAAATTAAGAAAATAAAAGGGCATTTCTTAATCTCTTAATTGGTTTCATTGTGGCCAAGCACATATAACAAAAGCACCAAGTCAGATGAAAAGGCAGTATTATTCTGCAGTTGCAAACATGCATTTTGAATTTTTAAATCTAAAATAAATATATATTAAATATAAAACCTCTATGTCCTATCAAAATACCTTAAACAGATTACTACAGCATTTGCAAAGCAAAATTCTGACTTCACTAACCTCAAGAACTCAAATTCAGAATTCAACAGAGATAAGAGTTCACTCTAAAGCCTGAAAAATCAAAGCAAGTACACTTGCAGATACATTCCTTCAAAAAGGAGAGCTGAGTTAAAAGAAATGCCTCACTGATTTCCAGCAAGGCTAAATTTTAAATGCTATCTGCAGAGAAATTCTCTCTTCCTTCAGAAACATAGGGAAAAGTGTTCCAAAACCATCAATGTATTAACACAATGATGAGATCAAGGAGAAAATTCCAGAGCTGGTAATGCTAAAACTTCATTACATTGCTAAGCTGTTGATAATATACAATTTAAAACAGAGAATACAAATGAAGCATTATGTCAAGTGAGTTTTTGATACAAGCTTAATCAGTTGAGGCATAATAACTCATCAGAAAGTGAAAGGGCATGCCAGAAACAAAATCTCTTCTAGCTTCATGAAGTTCCAGTGCATGAGTCCAAACACAATTCAGATGAAAAAGCCTTTTGAGGTGAACTGAGGAGTAACTCTTGAATTTAACGTTGTGTGGTAACACACAATGGTAGCACTGCAGAAATGGAGAGGGTAGCAGAAATGAAACAGTCACAAGGTACCATGAGGTGTGCACCTTGAGCACCTCCAGGTGTTCTTTGAAAGGCCTGAGAAGACTGGCAATAGAAAAACAGTCACAGTGTAATTCAGATCAGAATCTAGAGCACTTGCAGGCCAGAAAGCAACTAGTCAGATTGATCACTTCCACTGCTGAAGGAAAACATTGTTTGGGAGGTTTCTCCATGCAAGTCCCATTTTCAACACTAGGATCTCTTTAGTTATTTATCAATTGATTGATCTGACCATGTTTTCTCTGCATGAACAGCCAGACCACACTCACTGCTCTGACACAGTGAATATTGTCTACTATTCAAAACAAGGTATATCCTTGGCAAAACTGGAATAGAAGCACCTAGAATTAGCCTTCCAACTCTGAGCTGCTGTTACATGAGCCACAAACTGTACACAACAGGATCCCTCATGTCTACACTCTGACATACACACATATAAATCCTCACGTCTCTGGACCTGGATGCACCAAATGACCTCTTGGCTTGACCTTGGACATTCCTGCTGTCTGTGGACCTGCCTGGTGATCTCAGTGATCATCATCCCGTCTAAATCTGATCTGTGGCTTGACCTGCCCCACCACCATGACTTTGCCTGAAGCCCTGAACTCCAGGTTGCTTCCAGTTACCAGCTCCAGCCTGCTCTTCTGCCTCACTGGAGGTGGTGGGATGGGCCCCTGACTGACCAGCAGTGTCACCAGGCTGGACTGCAGGCCCTATGCCACCACACAGCCCACTGGCTACCGCCCAGCTCTTGCTACATGCCATGACAACATCCAAGAACAATGGATAGCTATTCATGCGCAGCCCTTTCATCACAGAGTGAAGGCATCCAAACTGTCACAGGGTGCACAGGGTCAGTTTAGTCCTGTTTCACACTCTCTGGTATGTGAAACCATCTCTTTAGGAACTCCTATAACACCAGTATGGAAATGGAACAAAAATGGCTATTCAGAGCTTCCAAAATTCATGCTTTGCCCTGCCAAGGGCATTCAGAAGCAATGATAACAGTGAAAAGAGCTCCTTGTACACAGTCCCTTGGCCAAGGAGCTCCAGCCTACTAGAAAGAACACTTGACCAGGAGTGAGGAGAATCCTCTCACTGTGAAAGCCACTTGCCTTTCTTTCTCCTCAGCTTAACTTTTTCTGTAAAAGGACTGTCCGTGGACATGAAGTTTCATAAACAATGGCAGTGTTTATGATGCTAGTACAGGCAATGCAATCTCAAACAACACGACTGTGTTTTCTGTGATGAATTATCTGTAAAATACCAAATTTGCTGTATGGCAAATCTCATGTGAAATGACATTAGGGAGATTCTTTCTTTAAAAAACCATTAGTTATTATTTAGTAGGAATTATAGAGTCATTAAGACAACTCACAGAAGCTTCAAAATGTCTCTTGCACTTTTTTAAACACATACTACTATAAACTAGCAGAAATAAGTTCTTTTAATTGTTTTAAAGTAACAGCATTTTCAATGTTATTAAAAACTAAACAACACTGCAAACAAAATAATAATTATCAAGAGAAGCAATGTGGGTTTATTTGATAGCTTGGACCAAGAGTTGGAATTCTGCAGAAAGTGAGTGTTTTGAGAGGCACCTGAAAAACTGAATTGCAAATGTGAACCTGTGTTGCTGTTCCCATTAAAAACTTGCTTCTCAATCAGGGTACCTCAGAAGAGGTGAGTTCAGATTGCCTCTGCAATGTTACTCGATTTGCTTCCTAGACTTGTAGTCAGTGTTCAAACCACCTCTTCAATTTTCTTAGGATTATCTACTGATTTAATTAGTGGCAGGACCTAGTTTTAAAGAACGGTATTAAAGTAGGATTTGCCATGTTATAAATTCCACAGTGTTTGCCATCAGAGGGAACACCTTCCCTCCAGGTTTAATCCACAAATTAATTGACTTTGGAGGCTATTTTATTTTTCTGTACTCATAGCAGAAGATATGTATTATTATTATTTTGTAAAGTAATAAAAGCTATCAGTGGGTGTCCGTTAGCACTCATTTAAACATTCCAATTCTATTTTCAAATAACTTTTTCCCCATCAAAACAAAGCATGACCAAACCCTTGAACAAAAAGGGTTTTCTTTCATTAACTCACTGAGTTAATTCATATAGCATCACAGGTACTGCTGAATAGAAAAAATACTTAAGTAAGAAAGATAAACGTAGTTTTGAAACACACAGGAAATCATCAACTTAGGAGAAAATCCCAGCTCTGTTGAACAGTATATTAGTGTTTCTATGCCATGCCACTGCAGGCAGCAACCCACAACATACAAACATTACTTGAGCCCTGAATTAAGGACCATAGAGACTGTACAGTGCTTTAAATGGGCCTTCTGTGATTTGCTGTCTTTTTGTCATGAAGTAATCTCTTAACCGCGGAAATTGTAAAAAACTACATTTCACAATCAGATCTATCTTTTCCATTTTTTTTTTTACAAAAACTGTATTCTAACTTTACTCAAGACAGAATTCCAGCCTGTGGAAACCTGAATAGCATCACAGAAATCACTAGAACTATAAAAATCCCCACATTACTTTGCTTCATTTTGCTTTAGTACATTTGTTATATACAATAAGTGAGATGTAGGTCATAACATGCGTAGATCAATCTGCTCTGGCATCATGACTTAAAATAAAGTAGGACTATTTAAAAAGTCATCTACTCTTGCATTACCACTTCCAGAATCACAGAATCACAGAACGTTAGGGTTTGGAAGGGACTTCCAAAGATCATCGAGTCCAATCCTCCTGACACAGCAGGACAAAACTAGAACAGTTTCACAAATCAAAATCAATTTATTGGTGTAATGCTGTTCCCAGACCCCAAAGTCCACCAGTTCCACTCAGCAACAACCATCTGAGAGAGCAAACACAACCCATGTGCCCTTTAGGTCCTGTGCCAGCTGCCAGATCAACAGCTTTATACCTGCACCTTTCTGAGGGGATGACAATGGCCAATAGGAGAATATGTTGTGCAGAAGGAAAAAACAACCACCACATTTTTTTTTAATTATTTCTTTTTACTTACCAGGTACAATGAAGAGCCCTATTATGTATCTATGTAAATATATAGGATGTAAATATAAAATTTCCACGGCTTGTTCCACCTATGTTCATCAAGAATGCTTTTTCTTTCTCGTAAGAGATATCACTACAGACATCTGGGTTTATTTTTGTTTGGTCTCAATTCAGGCCTATTCAGATACAGTCAGGCATTCAACCTGAAGCTGCTCCTAAAACCAGAAAATATGAAGTACAGGATGTTCTTGTTTCTTTATTACTTGGGTTAGACTAGAGGATCTCCAGAGGCCCTGTTCAACCCCTATCGTTCTGTGATTCTGCAGTTATCCATCTCTCTTCTTTGGAAGCATATTCCTCACCAGACACATTGGCAGATATTTGTGGACAGAACTGAGAGTTATTTTTAGTATCTATGGCCTACAAGCAGAGGCAATAGAGCAAAGAAGGAAAATACTATATTTAATGGCTTGGAAAATTTCTTTTATAGTTATGAATGCAATCAAAACTCATTTAAAATGTAAACTGCCCTAGTAACATCACTGAGTTGTAAATAATACCTCCTTGTTACAACTAATTACTTTTCTGATTTTACCCACACTATTACTAATTGCAGTAAATAGGATGGTTATGAACATATTTCTATGTCTATAGTTTCACTGAAGTTCTTACATACTCTATTTTCCCACTGACTTATGCTGCAATTTATAGAACAGTACAAGCACATCCACAGCACAGTGCATCTTTGTTTTCATGCTAATTCACTACTGCTGTGAGGTGCTGGCTGCCAGCCTTGGAAACTGAAATCTTCTGTTCATCCAGAAAACACAAACTATGCAAAAAAAAAGCAATACCATGAGCTTACACACATAACCCTGCCAGCATCCTTCAACCCCTATTTGAAGAGTCATCTCCAGCACTGAAAGGATGATCTTTGCAGTCATTTCATTCTTGGCTTCTGATAATGTTTAGTTTCACTCATAGGCTTGAGGGACACTATCCAGGTCTACAGAAAAGTTCTGATTTCATCTCTTCCTTGTTTACTTCTTTTTCCAGGCCAGACCACCTGTTCCTTACTTCACTCCTTGACCTTGCCAAGTGTGGGAAAGCTGCTTACTGCTGGCACACTTTTTACCAGCCACTCCATGATCAGCAGAACCTGTTACTTCCACTATACACAGTAAAAGCAGAACAGTGGTTACATTTGTTCAGCTGCCAGTTCAATTCTCATTGCAGCCATCATTTTCCAGGCTCTGAAAAAAAGTGGCAGAAAGCTGTAGCTACAGTACCTGCAGAGCTTCTGGAATTTAAGAAGTTAATTTTTTACACTGTCCAGTTCCTCTGTCTACTAACTTTTTTTATACCCTTCCACTTCAAAGTTTTGGCCACCTCACACAACGTCAATCATCTTTTCTAATCTTGTTTTCCTGCTTTGTGCCAGAGATTCTAATGAATTCCTTGAGACAAACCAGTTTCAACCCTTTTTCAGGAAGGAAAGCAGAGAACTGCTTGCAATAGTCTAAGTTTTTGTCTTGAAGAGGACTGTCTTTTGAATGCAGTGAGCAGCCAAGGTAGAATGGAACAACTCTTTCTGCCCCAGATGCATTCATCAGCCAGCTTTTACAGAAGCAGGCCACTCCTCCAGGGGAATAACATCTTTCCTGGGTCAGAGAATGATGTTCACAAAACAGGCTTTCTGAAATAGCTCAAGGAGCTGGTTTCTGGTTTACTAGCAAGTAGTCACCATGGGTGTCTGCTGTGGAAGCTCCCAACAGTTGGTTTGCACTCCTATGTAGGACAAGAATACTTCTGCATAACGTAAGGACTAGCTAAATAGCAGATGTTCAGTGCTTTGTAGCTGTTCAGGGTTTCGTAGTTAGTAGCAGTAGACGTGGATTTTGCAGCTGGGAGACCCCTGTTAGTATGTTTCCAGAAAAAGTGGAAAAATATACTTGAGACTAATAGGAGGTAGCAGAAGAAGTAGTGGTATTTCCAAATTGTATATACAACTGAGTTGTTAGAAGCAGGACAGAAGGCATAGCAAAGATTCTCCTGTTAGTAAATCAAAGAGGAAATACACTCCTGGATATGAACTAATTTAAGTATTCAGAGTAGTCTTCACATGCAGATAACAGTATCTCCTGAGGTGCCTCACAGGTTTCATTTTCCTATAAACCTGATTTTGTGCAGGAGGGAGACTACAATGTCTGAAACACCACTGCTCTCTTTGCAGTTGAAGCATGCACTAATGGTCATTCTGGGCTATTCTGGAAGCCAGGAGCTGGGATGCAAGTATCCAGTTAAAAAGAGGAAGCAATATTGAATGCAAAGATCAAACAAAAGAAGACAGTACAGCTAAGACTGAAATGACACCCTGGCTATAGACTTTTTTTCATGCTGGAAACACAGTTATGTATTGCTTTCTTCTCTTCATTATAGTCTCTGCCATTATCTCATTACATATTGCTTTTCTGAAAAGGTAAGTGCTTTAACTAAGAGCTACAACTAAAGATCAAAGCTGACAGAACTTCCTAATTAGCCTACGTAATTTTCATCAAAATGTAAACAAAATTAAGTCATTAGCTAACAAATACAACAGCTTCTTACGCTGATCTCTCGTCAAAGAAGAATCCATACACATTTTGAAACAAGGGCCTAATATTGCTTCAGGCACTTATCAACACAATACAGGCATTACCTGCTAATTAATACTGTGATAACTTGTTATATATAAATTATTATGACAGATACATATGAATAGATATTAGGGTACAATACCTGTCCAAAGTTAGCAACACAGTTTCATTCATTTCAGGTATGTCATCAGCTTTAATAGTAATGTTGATTGCAGTATCACTTTGCCCGGATAAAAAAACAACAGAGCCATTGAAAGGACTTATATCATCATGTGTCACTGCCTTCTGATTGGGACCAGAGGGTTTCAAACTCCAAAACACAGTTGCTTGACCATCCGTCCCATCCCGATGCAATGCAATGGAAACCTACAAAACACATCACTCACTCTGTTGTGACTTGTAAAACTAGATGCAAAAACAATTACGCCCTCACAAATTCCTCTTTGATATCAGCCTCAAAATGTTCAGCCTCTTTTTTTTACTCATACCCATGTATAAGATATGACATCAAAGATGGTACATCAACAAAAATCTACACTGAATCTTACCCTTTCAGCCATTTATCACTTACATACTTAGACAGTAGAGGTGACAGATTATTAACATCAGAAATCACTAAGCAACCATAAACAAAAACAGATTTGTTTGACTGATTTAATCAATGTCCACCTCACTGAGACACAGGTTCTAAATGCAGCTACCATAATTTTACTCTGGTTGTTATTGCATAGTGTCAATTTGTACTCTGCTTAAGGAAATCAGTGGTTTTAATCTGAGAATAAGAAAAAGGTTTTCTCCTTCAGAATTGGTGGGAAGATTTCAGTGAAGACATTAAGGGAAAATGTATGAGAAAAAAAAAAAACAAAACATTTTGGAAAAGGTTTCTCTGGCTGTGATAAAAGCACTGAAATGGAAGGCAGTGCTTTTGAAAGGATTCTTTGGATTCTCAGAAATGTAAAAAGGGTAATTGTTGAAGAACACACCCAGAAAGTCAAAACATCTGTTTGCATGTAAGTCAGCTGTAAGACACACAGACATTTCCATGAAACTGAGGGGCAATATCAGTCCTGCTTTTACATCACTGCTTTGCAGCTGGTGAGAGAGATTGAAACTGCAGCATCTCTTAATCCATGTGAGCATCAAGATGTAACCAGTTTTAGATGCTTCCAGGCAGTGAAAAAATCAACCTCACTTTTCTGATAATGACTAACACATTATTACAGACCTTAATTTTTTTCCCTTTATCTTTTTTTTTTTTTTTCTTAAAGCATGGTAATATTTGGGATCAGGCAGAACTTAAGAGGAAGGATCTCCTCACATTAGCTTTCAAGTGTTACACTGAATACAGAAAACTTTGCTTTCTCCAAATATATTTTCCATACTAAGAGACAACATAAAAAGATTTACTTACCACTGTAGCAGGGGAATCTTCTGGCTCTGAAAGAATAACTGGAAGATTGCTAGTGAAGCCTATTTCTCCATTTGCAATATCAGGAGTAATCCTCAGAGAAATATTTCGAATCTCATCCAGTCTAGGACTCAGAGGTGGGATTAGAGGAATTCTATTCACCAGCTCGACTTTTTCCAGCTGTAGGAAAAAGTAAGGAAAATAAGAAGCCTTGGTATTGTCAGAACATTTTTGGTATTTCAGGCTAAGTTTGATATGGAGGCAGCAAAACTCCTTCAGAACACATTTATTTCTATGTTACAAAAAAACCCTCACATATAAATATATTTGTTGGAAGAAATTAAGTGGCTATCATTGAAGGTTGTCAGCAGAATGCTGTACCTCTCTGACAGATTATGCTTGTGTACCCAACTAACTGCCAGTAGAGGTAGAATGAAGCTTCTAGATCAGCTATGCTATTCATAGGTCATTACCAGACCTATGAATAACAGTATAGATTTGATGAGTGGTTCAAGATATTGTCCTAACTTCATTTTTTTTTGTGCTGTGCATTGATAAAAATCTACTGAAATCACTGGAATTACAGCCTCTGATGAAGCCTTAAAATGATCCAATCTTCTTTCATCTCTCATACAACTTTAAGGACCACTTTAATAACTAATACATAGAGATTGGATTCAGAAATTAAAATCAGGACAGTATTTAAAAACTGTAGTCTCCCCTTGTGTTACCAGATTTCCGAGTGCTTATTTATCCTAAGGAGAAACAGAAAAACATTTACCCTTTCTTTGAATGGGACACACCACTCAGTAAACTCAGCAGCAGTATTGACATAGTAAGGAAAGCAGGACTTGCCTCTTTAAATCTTTCTTTCAAATATAATTTATGTGATAGTGTCTACGTGAATCACTATAAAAATGTTTCCATTACCTAACTGCATATACTTCTGCAAATATTTCACTGTCACATGAATCACCCATGACAGCCGCCTTTTAACTCCCCTTTTTGCTTGAAATTATCAGGTGTTACCGTGTAGGCTTTACTGGAGAAAAGGAAAGTAGCCTTATTTTAATACATATAGTGATCATGAAGCACCATTTCAACTGATGAGTTTTAAAGCCTTTCAGTTCTTAAAACCAACCTATATAAAATATTTGGGCTCCATCATACTTTGTTCTGCCACTGCACAAAAAAAAAATAATGCACAGTTTATTTAATGGTAGATGAAACTGTTTTAAAAATGTTGTATTCAGTAAAAGATTCTCAACCATAACAGAAAGCTACTGTTTCAATTCTTTTCTGAGCTTTCTTTTAGAATAGTCCTTGATGCTGCAAATAGCAGTGGGCAGGTGGACCACTGTGTGGATTTTAGCTCAGTAAAGTTTTTGAAATACTTTCCAGCTGAAACAAATCATTTTGTTAAGTGCTTCTGATCCTACATAGTAGCTTAAAATTAAAGTAATATTTCAGGAGGAAACCCAAAAGATTTTTGTTTTGTTGGTTTCGGTTTTGTTTGGTTTGTTTTTTTTTTTGGGGGCGGGGTTGGTTTTGGTTCTGTTTTTTACCTCAGAATTTCCTTCTAAAGGAAATCAGCTCATGAGGAAAAAAAAAGAATGCATTGTGAATTAAGTAATAGTGATGAGTAGTTTATTAAATTACTTAATCTTCCTGTCCATACCCAAAACTGCACCTCAGAGTGCAGGTTATTTAATTGAAGATGTCACTGAAGAATGTTAATCTCACTTTTCCAGTTCCTCTACCCATTCTCTAGCTGTGTTTAAGCTTCATTTCCTCCTCAGCTCCACCTCCCCCAATTCCCAAGCTGATCCTTCATTGTGCCTAGTACAAACTCTGTAATCTTCTCATTCTAAACATGTTCGCTGAGATTATCGTTCATTCACAATGTAGAAGGATTGTCATAGTGATAAAGAGGGGTATTTTTCTTCCTTCTCTAAATGAATTATTTGTGCTGGAAAACCCCTCTGATTTTGGTTATTCAAACAAAAAGATTTTTATGGTTCATGGAGAAAGTATAGAACATCCACCCCCCACCTCCCTGGAATCTGCAGTTTGAAAAGCCAGGCAAAGTGCCTGCCTTCTGAAACACTTATCACACTTGTCTAGTCCACACTGCGATGTTATTTATAATGCATCATTTAAAAGGGACTTGGAATTAGGGGTTTCAGTTCTTCTGTGGATCTTTC